>PVHP010006369.1:27068-60987 GCA_004024765.1 Zapus hudsonius | reverse complement strand
TCTCCCCCACCACGGCTCTCACAATCTTTCCGCCCCCTCTTCCACTCAGTTCCCTGAGTCGTGGTGGATGAGTATTAAGGCTGCTTTAAGGTTGTGAGCTTAGAGGTCTTTGTGTCGAAATCATTGGTTTCTGTCTCACTGGCTTATCCTGTGTTGATTTAATGGCTGTGGCTGTGGGCCCTTTGTTCATCCCGTCATTCTCTGCGGAGTTCCATTTGGATCCTCCATTGTATGACTGTGGTGGCCCCAGCACTAGCCATATTTAGTATTCCGTAACCCTCAGGTTACATCCCCCAAAGGAGGCTAAGAAATGTTTTTCCTCTTTTTTTGTTGAGACTATTGGATGGCCCCAGATGTGTACTGGATGGGGAGACACGAGGTTTGCACAAGGAGTTTAGAACATGCCCTCCACTGAAGTGGGGTTTCTTTCTGGAAGGATGCTTAGAAAATCGCAGGATTAAAGCTGCAAAGGGAGAAAGGCTTAAGCAGTTGTTAGTTGTGCTGGAATTCTTACTTCTTTGCTGGCTTGAACCAGACTTCTTGAAGCCTTTTCTGTGAGACCTCAGTATTATGTGTGTGATCACTGAGTTCAAGGCCACCCTGAGACTACATAGTGAATTCCAGGTCAGCGTGGGCTAGAGCGAGACCCTACCTTGAAAAGCAACAACAGAAATCTGCTTGTAGAAACATTTATGACAGATAATATATTATTGTGGGGGTGAAGTTTTGTTGTCAACTTGACCTTTTTAGTAATCTTGGGTGGGTCTCTGAGGATGTTTATAGGAAGGCAGCTCTCAGTAGGGGGCAGGATGTTAGGAGGCTCAGGGAAGCTAGAAATGAACATCCCTTCCTGGGAGGGCAGTGCAAGAAGGAGATTCCAGAGACCCAGGGAGCCAACAAGTCTGGCATAGGGTTGCAAGACCCTGCCCTAAGGCTGTATAAAGAGGAAAGAAATCTCTCTCTTCCCTTGCTTCCCTCCTGCCTGTTTTGCTGGAGTATGTATGGTGCTGGTGATAGCATTTCTCTCTCTCTCTCTCTCTCTCTCTCTCTCTCTCTCTCTCTCTCTCTCTCTCGCTCGCTGCTTGGACCTGTGAAATGGGCGCTTTTGACATTATGGAACTTCCTTGGATCTGTAGCTTCAATAAATCTTTTCCTCCTATAAATGTGCCTGGTTTGGAGATTCAACCTAGTGGCCTGTGAGCCATGACAATTATCATAACATAAGTTTGCAAAGAACGGGGTAGTTTGGTATCCTAGTGCTTGGAGTTCCTGAATCCATATTCTGAACACATAGTGTGGTATGTCCTGGGGATGCGAATAAATGAAAACTGGTCCTTCAGTCAGAGCTCAGGTTGGCTGCATTGTAGTTTTTGCTGCATTATACAACATTCTTTATTTGTAAAATATTATTACTTATTTATTCACAAGCAGAGAGAGGGAAAGAGGGGGGATGGGTACACCAGGGCCTCCTGCCGTGGCACACAAACACCAGATGCATGTGCCACATTGTGCATCTGGCTTTATCTGAGTACTGGGACTTGAACCTGGGCTTCCAGGTTTTGCAAGCAAGTGCCTTTAACTACTGAGCCACCTCTCCAGCCCCACAACATAATTTATTTAGTTACATTTCTTTAGTTACATTCTTAACATACTGATAGGCCAAGTCTCCCGTTTCCTCCTTTCCTTTTGGGGGCCTTTGTGAAGAAAACAAACAAAAACAAAAAACAAAAATCATTGCATTTAGGGCATCTAGACCCTGGAAGTAACTAGGTCCATAAATGCAAGAAACATTGATCACAAAAACAGGTTAAATCAAAAGCTGATTTGCTCTTTGATGGCTCTGTTACCTACACCTTAGTCTTGATGCATGAAATCACACTCACTGCAGTGTCATAAGTAAAGACTTATGGGAATTAACATATAGGGTTTCAAAATTGTAAATACGCAGACATGATTTCTTTAGTCACAGGTGTCCTTACAGATGACTGATGATCTAGCTGACCCCACATTTTGCAGTGGAGGAAAACCCATCGTAACCTAGGAAGCTTATTAGGATGGATGGTCGTCATAGGTGACAGAGCTTCCCTAGTCATGTTTTCATCCTCCTGATGGACAGAGGAAACAGGCAAGGGAAACAAGGAGAGAAGCTTCCCTTGGCAAGGAAAAGGGAAGGGACTCGAGACAAAAGCCTATATAAAGAAAAAGAAACAGGCTGTGATGGTTAAATTTGTCAATTGACCTATATAATAATCCACAGTAATCTTGGGTGGGTCTCTGAGTTTGCCTGCAGAAAGGACTAACAAAATCTTTCTGGGATTTTGGAGAAGGGAGGCAGTCCCATCTCCAGAGTGAGCCCTTCCCCCCCCCCAGTGGGTGGGCCTTCCAGAAGGGGACTAAATATAAGGAAGCTTGAGGGGAAGGGAAGCTCTTCTTCCTTCCTCCCCTGGCTGCTGGTGCTTGTTAGTGACTTGTACTCACATCCTGCTCTCCTACCCTTCCTGGACATTGGAACCCAATTTCCTCAGTCTCACATCGTGGACTGAAGAGCAGCCGCTCCCCAGGGAGCCATCAGGCCTGAATTCAGGGCTGGATTGGGACTGCTGAGGGGAATTACTGGAAACAATGCAATGTGCAAAGGCAGAGAGGCACAGGAACATGTGATGTGTTGGGGGCATCACAAAAAGTAATTGGCTCCATGGGGAAGACAGAAGCAATAGTCCTCTGCATACTGAACCAGGAGACTCTCTCTGAAAACTATGGGAAACCGTTAGAGGACTATGAAGGAGGAAAGTGGCATGACCACATTTTCAATTTAGAAAGTCTATCCTGACAGAAACGTGGACTGTGAATTTGAGGAAATTAGAGTGGGAACATGAAGACTTTTTTTAATTATGAAGACTATTTTTAAGAAAGCACTGTATAATTTCAATCAAAAGAAGAGGGTGGCTTCAACTTCATAAATAGCTGTGAGCAGAGGGAGGAAATATGTGAATCTGCAGGAGCCAGACATGGTGTCATGTATTGTTTCAAGAAACTGTACCCTTCAGTTTGTAGTTGACTAAGTGATATTATGGGAATATTGTTTTAAAAGCCATCATGGAGTTGGTGTGATGGCTCAGTGGTGAAGGTGCTTGCCTGTAAAGCCTCACAACCCAGGTTTGATTCCTCAGCACCCATGTAAAGCCAGATGCACAAAGTGGCATATGCATCTGGAGTTCATTTGCAGTTGCTGGAGGCCATGTTGTGCCCATTCTCACTGCCTGTCTTTCTTCTATCTCTCTCTGCTTGCAAATAAAAGTATTTTGAGAATGTCATTGTGATGGAAAATGTTACTTTTTTTTTTTTTTGGAGGTAGTGTCTCGCTCTAGCCCAGGCTGACCTGGAATTCACTATGTAGTCTCAGGGTGGCCTTGAACTCATGGCGATCCTCCTACCTCTGCCTCCCCAGTGCTGGGATTAAAGGTGTGTGCCACCACACCCAGCTTGGAAAACATTACTTTGAAAAATAAAAAAAGTGAATTGAATGCAAGATATATAAGATGACAGGAACAATTTCAGCAGGGGCCTGCACAGAGGAAAACCTCTCTGAGTACATCATAAGATTGTAGAGTTTATGGGCTGGAGAGATGGTAAAAGATCTGTGTAAGCATGAGGACCTGAGTTCAGATCCCCAGTACCCATATTAAAGCAAGGTGCAATGGCACATGCCTGCAATCTGCTATCTCGAGGTAGAGACAGGGAATCCCTTGGACTTACTGGTTAGCTAGTCTATCTAGTGAGATCCAGGTTCAGTGAGAAACCCTGTCTCAAAAAATATAAGGTGAGCTGGGCGTGCATGCCTTTAATTCCAGCACTTGAGAGTTCAGGACTAGCCTGGGACTATAGAGTGAGTTACAGGTCAGCCTGAGCTAGAGTAAAACCCTACCTGGAAAAAAAAATATCAAAAAAAACAAAATAAAATAAGGTAGAGAGCAATTGAAAAAGACACTTGACGTTAACCTCTGACCTCCACACACATATGCATGCACACTCACACGTGTGCATCACACACATGTGAACATGCACACACTCACCACACATAGGCAAAAGAAAATATGGAGTTTGGGGGAAATTTACAGAGGATGGAGAGTGTGCTAGTGACATAGGTGGGTATTCTGAAAGCATTCTCATCACGATGATTATCAAACATGCTCTAATCAGGGAATTATGTTAACTAGGTACAGTCAATAAAAATTAGAAGCAACTTTGAGAAATAAAAAAATCTTTATTTTTTATAAAAGTTTTCATAAACACATTTTATATTTGATATGCATGCTATTATAACAAAGCAAATGAAAATATAATTACAGTTAAGATACCTCTATGCATATTTAAAAAGTAATATTTTAATCCCACAATTTTCAAAAAATTGAAAGTAGAAGAAGCAGTTCTTCAAAAAAATAGCTATTTCCCACCCCCATGCAATCACTGCAATGATTATCAAAGAAAAATAATCAATCAAATGAAAGCTTAAATGCCATTATCACCTCATGATAAAACCCTTTCTGTTTGGGATCAGGTTTCAAAATTCTCATGTTTCAAGTATTAATCATTTCTGCATTACAACTATTGGTGTGTTCTCTTGGAAAAGGCTCTCTCTTGGGGTTTGGTCCTCGTGTGGATGGTAAGCCTACTCTAACAGAGTTCTTTGTAGGTTCACAGACAGGATTGTGCAGCACACCGAGCACATTTAAGACTACCAGTATCCTTTCTCATCTAAATGCTTCCTTAAAACTGGTGAGAAAATACGGCCAATTTATGGTTTACCAACTTTATATATGATTATTCATTCTTTTTTTCCTGAGAGATTAAGCAAACGTGATAGTCTGTTTTCATGCAAAAAAAATTTCCCATTCATTACATTCATTTTCTAGTATTTTGTATTTTAAATATCTATATCACACTTGTGCGTTATACATCTGGAACATAAAAAATTCAATTTTCATGGTAGAAAAATTAAAGATCATTCATTCTTTGACATGATTTGATGGGTAATGCAGTTGCATTTTAAGTGCTGATTTCAAATTGCCAAAACATTTCCTGAATGTAAAACTCCCAATGGAAATTTTCATTTTTTCCCCCAAGTTAGGATGGGAGTGACTTGAGGTCACTCCTTGGACTTCTGAGTATGAGGTCCTAATATGTGGAGCCAGGCCTACATACCACACCTAGCCAGAACCTCCTCTCCTTGGGAAAGGCGAAGTCTCAATATTTCTTATAAAGACAATTTTTATGTCAAACGGAAAGAGGCATATATTTTGTTTATAGTGTATACCCCACCAGGAGTGGCTTGTAAAAATGTGAAAATTAGTAACATTTTTTTGAATTAGAAACAGGTAAAAAGCTCAGATATTTAAGAACTTATTTATGCTTATGGAACCGAGTCTTTGTAATACTCTTAGACTTAAATAGCATCTGATACCAAATGTGAATCTGAACCTTAAGTATTTCACTTGTTTTCTTCTATTGATTAAAACACAAAATTACTTTTACTCCCCCAAAATAAGTTTGGGAACTCTGAAGAAGGATTTTTCGCCAATACATACTGTTTAATTTCTCTCTTGTTCAAAGTCAAGTAGAGTTAGAGGAAGAAGTGGACGTGCAATGTACCGAAGGTCCATTGTTTACTCATCTGTACCAACCTATGTACTGACTGAAATGTGATAATTTCCAAACAGATAAGAAAGTCCCGTAGAAACATGAAATCTTTAGAATGACAAAAGAGAAGAAATCCTAAACTGTCTATGATTAATCATTTCTAACTATGAGAAATTAGTAGAATCGAAATAACTTTTTAAAATCATTTGCATAAATTACATCATTCAAAATTCTATTTGGAATCAAAGCCAATGATGAGATTGTAGTTGAGTGGAAGGACAATGGAAAATATATTCTTTTTTTTTGAAATAAAAAAACTATTTGCTTTTAAAGGGGTATGAATATATAAATCAGGTAATGATTTTTATTTTAGTTGGTCAAATATATATTAAATATTTCAAAAGCCAGTGTTATACATATATGGATTTCAACATTTTGTTTAGTCAGAAGTATCTTTAAAAATTAATATGCACAGGGCTGGAGACTTAGCTCAGGGTAGAACACTTTACTGATACATGAAAGGGCCTGGTTTGATCCTTAGCATTGTGAAAAACATTAATGCACATACAACTCATTTATTGAATGTTAATTTGTAAGTGCAACAGTAGGTCTTCAAGAGACTATGCCCAAGAAATATGAAAAAACCCTAAATAACAACATCCAACAAAGCTGAGGTCCACCCCTTGACAAGACCAAAGCACACCTGCACCATCAATGATGCAGGTTCAGCCAGCAAGTGATGATACAAGTTTTAACTGACAGCATTCACTTAGTTTGGCCTTCCTGCAGGCTAAGGTGCTTTTGTCCTGCAACACATCATATGTATTTTGAAATACCGTGTGAATTTCATATAACTTGCACATGTCCTTTCAGAGTCCTATCCCTTCTGAAAAAAACAAAATACTTCCCTAGAGATCATGCCTTCCTGAGGTATACAGTCTACAGCTTGGGATGGAACTTCTGTCCATGTTATCAAGGCTTTCATTATATCAGATAGTTGGTACCCAGGTAAAGAGTGTGTCTAAATATATAATGCAAGAATGGAGGTTTTATTGTTAAACTCAGAAGCATTTCAAGAATTTCAAGATTCTAGGAATAGAATCATTTCATCACCAGATATTCTCTATGATGTTTTCAAAGGACACCTTGATGAGTTTTTTCCATATTATATCATTGAAAAGTTATTTCTTTAGAAATAATATGTATTCCTCCTCATATCTTCCTTGATATTAAAAGACAGCAAAATTACTCAGAATTACAGCCAACTGGTTCTCCAGGCCTGGCATGGACATACTGAAAATGGACAAGGCAAAGACCTCAGTAGGAACACAGGTATATTAACCGCTGTCCACACTGAGAAACAGCTGACTTCCTTTCACCAAGTTTTCACCAAGGGTCCATTTGCTACAGAGTCAACAGACATCTTCTAAAATTCATTCTGTTAGAAGTCCATGAATGCATGTGTATCTTACCTACATTTTTGTAGGTAGTTTCTGAATAGTTCAATAAGATGATAAATGAGAAAATATATTGAGATGTCTTTGTAAGTTGTTAAACAAATATAATATCTGTTTTTAGAATGTTGGTATTTGTTCATGAGTAAAAGTAAAACTCAGAGAGAAAATGTTTACATTTCAGTAAAGATTATCATGTTTGAAGACTCTGAAGTCATGTAGAAAGTGAGCTATCATATTTTGTTTGGGGGAGATTTTGTACACCTTGTCCTAATTTTTAAGTTTGATTTAATATGATTTTGACAACCAGTTATTTAATGAGGTAGTCCACATTGCCTAGGCTTTTGCTCTATTTGTTATTATTCCACAAATAATTAAGTACAATGTATCAGTTATGTTTTTCCTTTATGTTTAATATGAATTCTGTGAACATTGAGAATATATTACTTTTAGTGGTACACAATTCTTGATTTTTACATTGCCATTTTTTGATATTTTTATCAGCTTGCTACAATGTCATTTAATAAAAATAAAGTGTACTCAGTGATGATAGAGAAAATATTGTTGAAGACTTCTTGGGGCCCAGAAAAAGGCTCGGTTGTAAAATCAGGCGCATGCTCACTTCCTGCGGGGTCTTTTGACTCCTTACTTTTGAGAACAACTATAATATTGCTGCGTGGTTCATGGCTCTGAGAACTTCCCTTGCGCTTCACATGGAGACGGAGTAAAGCTCTTCTATTTGTTTTTTGAAGTACACTCTCAGTTCTGGCCTCTTAGCCTTTAGTGTTGGTGTCAGCAAACCATTTTGAACTGAGAACATATCAGAATGGATGTAAATGGCTTTAACCTAAAAACCAAATGCAGAAGATATCTTTAACAGGAACAAAAGGCAACGTTAATAGCATACGTGGTAAACAGACATATAGGAATAGGTCTTGACAGAGACCATGCTAACTCAAAACTGTGTTAATAAATATTTTAGCACATTTGACAGGCCTGAGAGCTACCCTTTCCCTTCATTCATTTCCAATGCAACAGAAATACTCAAATTGCTTAATCTCTACAAGACACTGAGAATACAAAGAGTCATGGATAGTTCTACTCTCGGAGAGGACACATTAGTGTCCAAAAAGCAGGCAGAGAGAAAATGGCTAATTATTAGTATAGTATGTAGAATATGAAGGGAATAGACCCGAGTTTTGGTAAGGAAGGGGGTGGGTAGTCAGGGAAGACTTTCCAAATCAAGTAAGTGTTAAAAAATGAGTAATTGGGCTGAAGAGATGTCTCAGTGGTTTAAAGGCACTTGTTTGCAAAACCTGATGGCCTGGATTCACTTCTCCAGTACTTACATAAAGCCAGATGCACAAAGTGGCAGGAGGTTTTGGTGTGCCCAAATTTCTGTCTGTCTGTCTCTCTGTGTCTCTTAATGAATGAATGAATGAATGAATGAATGAATGAATAAACAAATATTGTTCTTAAAAGGAGTAACAATTGGGACCAGGATGTGACTCAGTTGATAGAGTGCTTGCCTAGCATGCATGAAGCCCAGAGTTCGATGCCTGATAATATATTAACTAGGTGTGGTGGCACTGCAGTCCCAGCACTTGGGAGGCAAGATCAGAAGTTCATGGTCATCCTTGGCTACTTAATTTGAGGCCAGTATAGAATATATGAGATCTTGGATATAAAAAAGTTAACAACCATCAAAGGGGGAGGGTGAGCAGAGAAGGGCATCCGGAGCAGAGGCAACCCTAAGATCAAAGCGGGGGCTGAGAAATGGCAGAGTGTGCAAAGGGACTTCCAGTCTGTGGCTTGATACAGAGGAGGTCAAGTGCGTGGGGGATGAATGAGACTGATAGACGGGCCAGTGATGGAGGAACTCGGGCTTTATTCCAAGGACAATGAGAAAGGACTAGAGGGTTTCTTTTTTAAATACCTACTTTTACTAATTTGAGAGATGAGAGAGAACACGGGCATGCTAAGGACTCTTGTGGCTCCAAACAACTCCAGAGACACATAATGGCATATCTGGCTTTACTTGGGTACTGGGGGATCAAGCTGGAGCCAGTAGGCTTTGCAAGAAAGCAGGTGCCTTTAACTGCTGAGCCATCTGTTCAGGCAGAGTGGACATTTTGTTTGTTTGTTTTTGAGGCAGGGGCTCCCTCCAGCCCAGGTTGACCTGGAATTCACTATCTAGTCTCAGGCTGGCCTTGAACTCATGACTATTGCTCCACCTCTGCCTCCTGAGTGCTGGGATTAAAGGCATGTATAGTACCACGCCCGGCAGAGTGGACTTTAAAAAAATTTATTTACTTATTTGCAAGCAGAGAGAGATAAAGAGAAGAGAGACAGATTGAATGAGCACACCAGGACCTCCAGGCACTGCAAACAACTCCAGATGCATGCACCACTTTATGCCTCTTGTTTTATGTGGTTACTGGGGAACCAAACTGTTAGGTTTTGTTGTCAACTTGATCTTTTTAATTATCTTGGGTGGGTCTCTGAGGATGTTTATAGGAAGGCAGCCTCTCTGTAGGGGGCAGGATGTAAAGAAGCTCAAAGAAGCTAAAAGTAAACATCCTTTTCTGTGTGGGCAGTGCAGGAAGGAAATTCCAGAGACTCAGGAAGCCATTAAGACCCCACCCTAGGCTATATGAAGGAGAAGAAATTCTCTCCTTGCCCTCCTGCCTGTTTGCAATTGTGTGTGTGGTGTTGGTGATGGGTTTCTCTCTCTGCTCAGACCTGTGAAAGAGGGCCAGCCTCTTTCGCTGTTCCAGAACTTCCCCTCAATCTGTAGTTTCAATAAATACCTTCCTCTCCCAAATTGTGCCTGGTTTGAAGATTCATCCCAGTGGTGTGTGGCTGACTACAACACAAACCCAGGTCATTAGGCTTTGCAGGCATGCGCCCTAACTGCTGAGCCATCTCTCCAGCCCCAGAGTGGAGGTTTTCATACAAAGTGGCGCAGATGAACACATATTTTAGAAAGATCTCAGTAGGAGAAATTGGAAGGCAGGGTTAGGGAGAGTTAAGACTGGAAGGATCTGGTCAACTCACTAGCGAGGAGGTAGAGTGCCCGCACAGGGAGTGGCAGAGAAAGACAGGTAAGCAGTTCAAAATGACTCAGAGATAAACTGACAAGACACAGTGGGGAGGGAGGCAGGTGTAGGATCTTCCATGTGTTTGCTTCATATGGCTGCTTAGAGACATGGCGGGGGTGGGGGGAATGACACAAGGACTTCAAGTTAAAAGAATGCTTTGTGGTGGACTTTCACTAAAAGTTCAGAGTGGGGCATGGAGAGATCCAATTTAGTGTTACCACTGTCCCCTTCCATGTGGTCAAGCCTGGGCTCCTCCCTCAGGCTCTTTGAAAGGTGGAATGGGGGCCAGAATGGACTGATGGATGATCTAAGAGGGTCTGGCTAGGCTCCTGCCATGTGGGACTCCAGTAGGAAGGCTCACGGGGATTACATTTGGGCTGAGGCTGAATACTGGAGTGACCAAATCTTCAAGAAATTGTATTCTGACACCAGGACAAAATTCTGTGATTGCTTTTTGAAGCCTGAGTGCTTCTATCTCCAGATCCAGGTAAAAGCCAGAGAGCCATGGCAGGCAGGCTTCTGGAATCCCGGCACGTGAGCACAAGATGGGAGGCAGAGACAGAACTGCGTATCAGGTGCTGTGTTAGGCACTGGGAATACACAGAAAAGAAACATCCCTACTCCTGTAAGCTTACAATCTAACAGAGAGCCTGAGGTATGGAACAGCTACTGTAAGGTCAGCACAGAGAGGACCACCAGGCACAAGCAGACAGTGCTTTTCTGGGATTCACTCTCACTTCCTCCGTGCTAATAGAGCCCTGACTTAGTTGGGGTTCAAACCACTATATGCCATGACAGTTCTGTTCCCTGAGTTCTCAGCTCCTCTTGGTAGCTGTGGAATAGCTGAGAGGCCCATTTTCAGCTAGAGAGAAAGAAAAAAAATCATTTCTAATAAAAAGTTCAGGGATAGCTATCTGTCTTCTTCCTTCTTTGAATGCACACAATGTTCAAAGCTGTTGCTTCAGGTAATAAGCCAGCATACTAAGAATGGAGTTGACAAGACAGGAATAATCTAGGTATGTGAGGACGTGGACCTATCCCAGACCACCTACCTTTCGATTTATGCAGAGGGGGAAGACTCAACACAACAGGTTTAAGACACTGGGAGTGAAGTTTTTCTCTTAGCTAAGTTGACCGTGTTTCTTTTTTTAAAAAAATAGATTTTTATTTTTATTTATTTATTTGCAGGCAGAGAGAGAGACAGAGAGACAGAGAGACAGAGAGAGAGAGACAGAGAGACAGAGAGAATGAGCCTGCCAGGGCCTCTAGCCACTGCAAACAAACTCCAGATGCATATGTCACTTTGTGCATCTGGCTTTATGTGGGTAAAGTGCCTTAACTGCTAAGCCATCTCTCTATGTTTCTAATATGCTACATAGCAGGTTGAAGATACTATGCGTGAAGTTTTATCTTAACATTGACCATGTTTCTCATATGTTGCATAATCCAGGCTTGGGCAGTGCAGTCATTAGCTGTTTCTCATTGCTGGGACCCAAATATGTGAGAACAACTTTCAGGGAAAAGGTCTATTCTGGCTTAGGATTTGGAGGGAGAATTTTACTATGGCAGGAGCCCAGGCAGTGGTTCCATCAGTGGTCAGAGCAGCTAGGCTGACATATGCAGAGACAGAGCAGGCAAAGGAGACAGAAGGTGGAGGAGGACAGGGCTCCTTGAGGTTGTTCTCTGAACTCCACATACATAAACTAAAATATTTAAAGTGATTTGTTTGAAAACCCTTAAATGGAGACATTGTCTTCTCTAGAACCACCATGAAATAGTGACTCTTGGTGAATACAAACTATCTATTCACCTTCTTCTGGCCTCAAACTCCCTAGGTAGCCGAGAGTGACCTTAAACTGTTGATCCTTCTTCCTCCACTTCTCATGTGCTGAAATTACAGGCATGCTCCACCACACCCAGCTCTTACCCTCTTGTGTTTCTGAAATTAATAATAGTTCTGAAAGTGCCAGGATATCATTTCTACAAAGTCCTTGTAAGCCTGGCTTTCAGCTCATCTGTATTCTGAGCCTAGAACACTTTGTAACAGGGACAAGAGTCTATGTTTGGTTCAGGGACTTGGGGTGAACAGTTCTGAAAATGTAGCATTTAACAGCAGAAGCCATAGAAAGAAGAGTGTGGGCAGGATGCCTTTCACAGGGACAGCCCCACCATGCTGTTGGACGGATGGCTCCCCAGGTGGGAAAGGACAGTCAGGAAGAACTACAACAGGTGGGTTTTGGGTGCTTGTTAATCAGCTTCTGTACACACCTGGAGCATCTGTGGGGACATCTGCGCCTCCACACAACTGCAGAACGATCGCTCTGGCTGAGGGGCCATGTCATCACATCCAGTTTTGCCAGAGGCCACACAAACCAGCAGCCTGAACTTGGCTCTCATTCTAGTGCCTTAGTGAGCAGATCAGAACTCTACCACCAGGCTACCAGTCCCTGCTCTGTCTAACCTAGTCCATTTAAGAGTGTGTGTGTGTGTGTGTGTGTGTGTGTGTGTGTGTGTGTGTGTGTACACGGAGGCACAGTGTGGATGCATATACCCCATGCACACGTGTGTGGAGGCCAGAGGAAGATGTCCTCTTCTCTCACTATTCCTCCTTATTTCTCTGATACAGACTCACTGAACTTAAAGCTCTCTGTGCTGTTTATCTATTTTCTGTTAGAATGGCTCACCAAGGAGCCCCAACAATCCATCTTCCTGTCTCTGCCTCCTCAGCATAGGAGTTTCAGGCAGACTTTTTACTTGGGTGCCAGGAATGGAGTTCAGGTACTCAGGCTTGCATAGCAGATGCTCTTACCTATGGAGCCAATTCCCTAGGTCTTCACTTAAATTCTTCCATAAAGTATCTACAAGACCACAAGTTTACACTCTAAGCTGAATCAGTTGCTAACGTCGACCTTAACTGTGAGCCCCTGAAGTGCGTCAACAATAAGGCCCACGCTCATTTTCTATCATTATATATTTTCTCACGAAACATGATGATGAAACTGAAAACAAAGTATAAGATTCCTTATTTTCCACTTACACCAACCACGTCATGAAACTGGCTTTCCAATTTTTGATAAGGTTTTTAAGGAGGAAAATGCCTAATGTTAGCTTTCGTTTTTGAAACTTGTCTCTGAAAGAGTCATAAAACTTTGTTTTTTTTTTTTAGGGGTTGGAGAGATGGCTCAACGGTTGAAGGCACTTACTTGCAAAGCCTTCAGGCCTGGTTTGATTTCCCAGTATTCCATGTAAAGTCAGATGCACAAGGCGGCATATGTGTTTTGAGTTCATTTGCAGTGGTAAGACCCCCTGGCATCCCCATGCTCACTCTATGCTTACAAATAAATATTTTTAAAGGCCTTAATTAAAAAAATTATTGGGCTGGAGAGATTGCTCAATTGTTAAGGTGCTTGCCTGCAAAAGCTTAAGGACCCGAGTTTGATTCCCCAGTTCCCACATAAAGCCAGATGCACAAAGTGGTGCATGCATCTGGAGTTCCTTTGCAGCAGCTGGAGTCCCTGGCGTCTGTCTGTCTTCTCTCTCTCTGCTTGCAAAGACATAAATAAAAATTAAAAACTATCTATGTGTGTGCACACGTCTATATGTATGTGCATGTGTTCATGTGTGAAAGCAGGCACGTGGGTGTGTGGAGTGTGTGAGATCAGAGAACAACGTTTGGGTTGGTCCTTGCCTGTCCACCTCACTTGAGGTGGGGTTTCTCACTCTGGATTCTCCTTCTACTGTTATTTGTTGGGCCTTCCTTGAGGTTCTGTGAAATTCTTTTGTCTGCGATTCCTATCTCGCCATCAGCATCAATGTGCTGGGATTACAGAATCCCACCACGGCTTCCGGCTTTTTATGTGGGGTCTGGGGCTCAAACTCAGGTATTACAGCTCGAGTGGCTAGTACTTTATCCAGAGTCATTTCTGCAGTCACCACAAAAGTTTAAGTTTTTAAAAAAAATACAACATTTCAATATTGCATTACAGTCTCCATTAATGTCAACTCATAAAAGCATGAACTTTTTGTGAGTTTGAAACAACATAGGACTTTGAGTTTTCCCAAAGAATTGATTAAAGATTGGGTGAAGATAATAGACCCAAGTGAATTATTTAAGACAGAAGAAAAAAGGTTATAGAAAAAAAAAGAAAAAAGAAAAAAGGTTAAAGAACAAAACTTCTAAGTGAATTAGGGAAATGATAAATTCACTTCTGACTTGCAAGCATTCATTTTAATGGGAGGGAAAACAATCAGATATTTGTAGTGAGGACTTTACTAGCTAGGACTAGAGGAATCTACCAAGCAGAGACTGGCAGCCTGGAAGAAAGTCAATAAAGCATGCAAATATCATATCAAGAACATCATTAAATCCTGGCTAAATATGCTCATGTACTTATTAGTTACCTCATATTGTAATAGAAATAGTGTATCTAGTGTCTGAGACCACTCGGCCATCCATATACTATAGGATCCTTACACCGTGGAATCATTATAAGTACTTCCTCTCTACTTATTAAAACAGCTCTTCCAGTGCTGGAGAGATGGCTCAGCGGTTAAGACACTTGCCTCCAGTGCCTAAGGCCCCGGGTTCAATTCCCCAGTACCCACATAAGCCAGACCCACAAGGTGGTGGCCCTGGTGTGCTCTCTCTTTCTCTCTCTCTCTGTATCTCTCTGCTTGAAAATGAATAAATAATTAAAAAACACAGCTCTTCCAAAGATCTCTATGAATTAATATTTGTTGACCTAGTTCTAGGAATTGCATGACTTTGGAAATTACATTATAGCACATCAATTTTTTTTCTAGTTAAAAGTTTTGTGCAAATTACCCCGGTTTAATAAATCTGAATTTACAAAGCTTTTATGGGATGACTTGAACTCTGGGCCCAGCTATTAGAATTATGCCTTAACTGACCATTCTGCTTTCTTTTCTTTTTTTTCTTTATTTTTGGTTTTTGAGGTAGGGTCTCATTCTAGCCCCGGCTGACCTGGAATTCACTATGTAGTCTCAGGATGGCCTCGGACTCACAAGATCCTCCTACCTCTGCCTCCTGAGTGCTGGTTTTAAAGGCGTGCATCACCATGCCTGGCTTCTGTTTTCTTCTTTTAAAGCATCTCACTATGTAGGGGAGGGTGGCCTTGAACTCCTGGTCCTTCTGCTTTAGCCTCCTGAGGGCTAGGATTACAAACCTGCACTGTCATGCCCAGCTGACCATCCTCCTTGAGGAGGGGAGGAGCAAGAGGACCATGGATTACAGATCATCTGGACACTGCTGCTGGGACTGGCTCAGAGCTGGGAGCACGCCTTCCTCAGGCAGGGGCCTGGAGCTTGGTCTGCTGAGGCCAGCAGAGGGCATGCTCTGAGGAGGATGAGGACAGAGAAAATCAAGAGATGACAACCTTGGCAATAAAACTAAAGACCTCTGAGATGCCACATGACTTCCCTGCATTTGAGGTTACCATGGTGAGGTCAGATTATTAGAGCAGAAACTGGGTAAAGTGCAGAAAAGTCAGGATCATTGTGCGTCTTCTCATTAACCCTCTGGCCAAAGCAATGGTGAACACTGGAAACTGAATCCAAGGCCCTTTTTAAACACAATTTTAAGAGTTGGTAATTTTTGTTTTCACGGCAAGGGATCTGGATATTGGTAGTCTCTGCGTTCAGGGCCTGTATTTTATGACCAGCAGAGGGCGCACAGACCTTAGGAATGTACAAAGATGTCCATTTTCCAGTGCAGTTCAGGCCGACTTTCCCATCACCACCCAGAAGGGTCAGTTATGTGTCACCCGGGACAACATAACTCACACAGCTCCCCATTAAGGAAGGGCAATGAAACCAGTTCTAAAAAACTGGAAATTTAAATAGTTATTACTCCAAAATGAGCTTTTTATTCTGAAAGATAAAGCTAAATTGCCTCAGATTTCATCATTTCATTAAGTCCAGGATTTAATTGCCCTAAAACATACTGAAAAGTGAAAGTAAAGCGGAGTTTCTTAAACTGGATTAATGCAGATGTGTTTACAGAAACAAATAACAGCGTTAGATGCTCAAACTATGCTTAGATCTGTTTTTTTTTTTCAGTTTGAAATTAAGAAATTAGCCAGGCGTGGTGGTGAATGCCTTTAATCCCAGCACTCGGGAGGAAGAGGCAGGAGGATCACCATGAGTTCAAGGCCAGCCTGAGACTACATAGTGAATTCCAGGTCAGCCTGGGCTAGAGTGAGACCCTACCTCGAAAAAACCAAACAAAAAAAAATTAAAATCTTAGCTAGCATGTTGTCTACCATCCCTTAATCCTAACACTTGACATACTGAAGTAGAAGGATTGCCTCAAGTTCAAGGCCAGTCTGAGCTACAATGTGAAACCATTTCTCAGAAAAACCAAAGCAAACCAAATAAAATAAACAAAATATCAATACGTGGAAATGGTTTTGGGTATGTGTGTAGAATGTGGTGTGTATATGTGTGTGCAAATGCACACGTCCCATGCAGATACATGTGGAAGCCAAAGAAAGGCATGGGGTATCCTCTCCTATATCCCTTTCTGCCTAAGACAGTCTCCTACTGAACTTGGAGCTCCTGCTTTTTGGTTAGACTGTCTAGGACTCAGGAGTCCTGGCACTTGTCTTGTCTCTGCCCACCTCAGTGGGGTTCAGGCATGTGGGACCATGCCCAGCTCTTTACATGGTTGTGGGGGGCACTGAACTCAGGTCCTTGGGCTTCCACAGCAAGTGCTCTTATTCACTGAACCATCTCCCCAACTCCATGTGCAAATACTTTTAATTGTAAATTAAAACATCACAAGAATTTTGCACTTAAAACTTATTTTAAAATGGGTTTAGGTTATCAAATAAAAATATCAAATTTAAAAATTCCCATGAACTTTACAATTCCCCACTCTAGGTGGGGAAAATGATGAAAAACAATTCCTATGAAATGTTTGTTTTATGAAAAACACTTGTTTGAAAGCCAAAAGAAACATTTTAATGTCAGCATATTACTATTTTTCTGCTTGGAACAGTTTTCTCTTTGACTTTTTAGTAAAGAGGATGTAGAAAGAATACAAGAAGAAGGACCAAGCACACTCAGAAGCTCAGTTCCAGTAAGCCCCCCAGTGTCTCAGAGGACCATGTTTCCTCCCCTTTGTAAAGACATACTGGGCTGACGGTTCACTCACAGCCAAGGTGTATCCTCCTGTACCCTCCTAGTAAAGACACGTGCCCACAGCAGCCAGGAAGACTGTGCCCATAAAAGTAAAAATAAGACCGGGCTTAGCCTTCAGAATGGCAGGTGGCTTGGGAGGGAGACGGGCCATGTGATCTGCAGGGCCAGCAGGGCTAGGGTTTCAGCCTCTGTGTCAGCAAGGGCAGCTAGATGACCTATTTAGTAGTTCAGGAGCAGGCAGCCTTCAGGGGTCCACTGGTCAGCAGCTGGCTGCACCATAGGGAAGGGAATGTAGGTCACCATTAAAGGCTGTCATGAGTATTGGGAGGGTCACAGTTACCTGTTCAAAAGAATGGAGTCCACTTTGTTTTCCTAATGTCACCATGTCATCCAAAATGGCATTTTTCAGCTCCTGAATTGAAACATGTAAGTGAAATGATAACTACACAGCTCAAAACAGGGGTTCAGGGAACATGTTTGACGTAAAGCACACACGTGCTCCCTTGGTCCCTCTCCCAGAAGGCAGCACACACCCCAACTGCCACCTCCCATCAGGCCCAAAGGGTCACTGTGAGTAGCTTAAAATATCACAGGATTCGTTCACCCCCAGGTGAGCCCAGGGCCCAGTGGGAAGGTGGGGTGGGGGCGGGGATGTACTGAGACAAAGAGATCTCATAGGAGGTTCCTGAACAGTGGAATGGAGTCCCTTGAAGGGGGAAGAGCTGTGTTGCTAGTTCAGCTCCGTCACTGGCTCTGGAAACCCAGTTCACAGGGAACCCATCTTCCATGCAGAAAGGGCACAGCTGGTGGGTCAGAAAGCCTGTGTTCCCATCTCTCTGGCTCTGTGGTGTGGCCTTGTGCAAGTCATTTCCTCTGAGAACTACTCTCATCTCCTCCCCTCCAAGCAAGACATGATGGGGCTGGATAAGCGCTGAGTTCTAAAGTCCATTTTACTAAAGGTCCAAGGAGAAATATGACAGTCTCCAATAGCCGTAGAAAGGCAAATGTCTGCATTAAGATTCCCACCATGTATGAGGTAATATTAGTTCAAATTTCATTTCAGTCAGCTGCTCTGGCCCCTCATGGTGTGTTATCATCAAACGCACACCAGCCTTTCAGGAAACAGCTCTGAGGCACAGACCTTTTTTGTGCAGAGTTCTTCATAGGTCCCCTCGATTCCTCTCTTCTGGGCCCAGGAAGGCATGACGTCAGGGTCAGGCACGACAATGCCCACCAAGAAGGCCTGCAGTGCCCACAAAGGAAAGCACAGTCATGACGAAAGCTTTGACACAGGCTACTGATGGATTCTCAGAGTCACCCATTTCTAAAAATAAATACATGTTTATGAAACATTTGTTCATATGCTATAAAACATTTCCTCAATTTGTCATCACACATTCTTGACCGTTCTTCTGACACAGGGCTGTGGTTCAGCAGCGAAGTGCTGATCTAGCAGACTGAGGCCCTGGGCTCAATGTCTGGTACCAAACAATAAAACCAGACCCGGCGTGGTGGCCCATGCCTTAAACCCAGCACCGGGGAGGCAGAGGTAGGAGGATCACTGTGAGTTCAAGGCCAGCCTGAGACTACACAGTGAATTACAGGTCAGCCTGGGCTAGAGTAAGACCCTACCTTGAAAACAAACAAACAAACAACAATAAAAACAAACAAGCTCCTCCCCTAAACAAAAGAAAACTCAAAAATTTTCTTAACTATTCCCCTAACTTTTGGAAGGGTGGGTAAGGACATTAAGAATTAGTAAAATTAGACTGATATGTACCACTGATACTCCAACCTTAAATCTGTACGGTTTTTAGGATTCTAACTAGACAACTCTATGATTTAAATCCTACAAGCTAAAACATATTTCTCAGGATTTCCAGGCTGTTTTAAAATGATTACATCCATATCCTTCTCATTCACAAAGAACTATTTTAATTTTTAAAATGATTCACTTTAAAAAATCATGTTTTGGGCTGGAAAGATGGCTCAGCATTTGAGGCACTTGCCTGCAAAGTTTAATGACCTGGGTTCGATTCCCCAGTGCTCACATAAGCCAGTTGCACTGGGTGGTGCAAACATCTGGAATATGTTTGCAGTGGCTAGAGGCCCTGGTGTGTCCATTCTCTCTCTCTCTCTCTTCTCTCATAAATAAATAAAAATATTTTTTAAAAAATCATATTTTCCTCATTCAATCAACACAGGATAGGCCAATGAGACAGAAACCAAGGATTTTCGACACAAGGACCCCTAAGCTCGCAACATTAAAGCAGCCTTATTACTCACCCACCACGACTCAGGGAACTGAGCGGAAGAGGGGGCGGAAAGATTGTGAGAGCCGTGGTGGGGGAGACGTCCGGAGGCATGGCACCCATCAGTAACAACACACGTGGGCCAGGAGAACTGGGCTGAGTACTAGGATATCCAGGATCCCTTGCCACAAGGACTAATACAAACAGCCCACGGAGGAGGTTATACAACTGATCAGGGATGGGGAGGGGGGGAATTGGGGAAGTGGGGATATCAACGCATTGTTTGCCCACTAAATAATGTAACTCATTATGGACAATAAATATATATATTTTTAAAAAATCATATTTTCCAGGCACTCCCAGCCCTCAGGAGGTTAAGGTAAGAGGATTGCCATGAGTTTGAGGCCACCCTGGGGATAGTGTGAGTTCTGGGTCAGCTTTGGACAGGGCAAGACCCTGCCTCAACCCCTCCAAATAATAATAATAATAATAACAATAACTACGTTTAATTCCATAATCATATAGAATACATTCTCTGTCTTTGATACCATGGAATGTTTATGATCTTTTTAACTGCAACCTAAGTGATGTTGACAGCAAATAATTTAACGCTAATAAGAAATTGTCACCAGTACCATCATCTATAATACCATACCATTAATCTATACAATTCATTTGCATTTAAAAATTAAATCAGGAGACTTGGGGGATAGGACTCAGTAGCAAGGACCTGGGATCAAGGACCTTTGACTTACTATCTTCCTTCAAATATTCTCCTTAGCTTGGGAGTGGAGTACATGCCTTTAATCCCAGCACTTGGGAGGCTGAGCTTGGAGGATTACCATGAGTTTGAGGCCAGTCTGGGCTACAGAGTGAGTTCTAGGTCAGCCTGGGCTATAGAGTGAGACCCTTGCTCTTAAAAAAATCCTTCTTGAGCCTGAATCTCCACCTAACAGATTGCTGTGAGTTTGACGCCAGTCTGGGACTACAGAGTGAGTTCCTGGTCAGCCTGGACTAGTAGTGTGAGACCCTGCCTTAATCAAAAAATGAAATATAGTGCAAGGAGAACAAGTTATAATCCACTTATAAAGTAAATTTTACTTTTTTGTGTCTAAGCATCACAGTTGCAAGAAATACCTCTTTACAAAGAGTCATTAAAATGTATGTTTTCACTGAGACATTATTTCAAGGCCCAAAATTGAGTTAATAAAATATAGCAAACATCGAAAAAAAAAATCCTTCTTGGAAGAAAGTGGAGCATAAATTAAAAGTAGTTGGAGGGCTGAAAGGATAGCTAAGTGGTTAGAGTTGCTTGCTTGCAAAGCCTGCTGGGTTTGACTCCCCAGTATCCATGTATCACCACATGCACAAAGTGCTGCCTGTGTCTAGAGCACATTTGCAGTGGCAGGAGGTACTGGCCCACCCACTCCCTTCCTCTCCCCCCTCTGCTTGCAAGTAAGTAAATATTTTTAAAAATGTAGTTGGGATGGTTATGGTTATGAGTACAACTTCAAACAATGTATGGGACTTCACTTGGTTTACCAAATCCTTAAGTATTTAAGATTTCTTCATTAGAAAGAAATTTTCTCTTGTGACTTGAAATGTATGGGAGAAATGAATGGGCGGAGGCTGGTGTCTGGTTGGAGTTTAATGCTTAATCTGGATTTTTCAGCAAACCAGTGTGCGAGGGGAGGGCTAGGGCATGCGGCCTCACCTTTAGGCTGTCCCCATGGACGTAGACCTGTGCCACAGGCTCGCTCCGGACATAGATGTTCTCGATCTTCTCTGGCGCCACATATTCTCCCTGAGCAAGCTTAAATATGTGCTTTTTCCGATCAATGATTTTAAGAGTTCCCTCCTGCAGAATTGAAAAGACTTCTTACAATGGCACTCCTCAGTGTGGAGCCCTTCACCCTGCTTTTCACATTTTACACACCCACCCCAGCCCGAGCTCTCCTCTGTGTGGTGGTAGAAGCCCATGCCCCCCAGCACCCCCCCCACACAGGTGGGTGACATCCCAGACCTGCTGATCCCTGAGCACCTGCCATGCTCTTTCCTGTCAATGTTGGTCACCAGGCCTGCCTGCCTCCCTGACACCCTCACTCACTCCAGGAGCAGTCCTACCTCCTCTCTCTCAGGACTCCCCTCACAAAGGCCGGGGCTAGAGTTACCCCTTTTCTCACCAACATCTTGATTCACACCCTCAGGCCTTGGCTCATGTCTCTCCATCCAGCTAGTGCCCCCACCCAAGTGTCTTCTCCATCTTCTGGTGCTAGGAGCTCCGGATCACATGGTGCTGGGAGCCCCAGCCCAGGAGATAGGAGGGGGCAGTGATGGCTATTGCCACTAGCTCCGGGACCCCTGTGGGTCCCTTTAACCTTTTGGGCTTCCAGGAAGATGGAGGTGCATCCCTACTTTGCCTTAACCTTTAAACGTTGTACTTTCGTCACCTCTGCTGAAAACACACCCGGGGTAACCACTCCCATTTGCCTACCGTGGGAAAACCTGGCTGCACACTAGCTTCTTTGGTTCTCATGACATCCGCTGAGCTGACTGCTGTCACTCTCGTCTCACTCGTTTCACAGTGAGGAAAGTGTGGATTGAGGAAGTAACCCCCAAACTGCCATGTGGGCAGGAAGTAGAGGAATCAGGATTGGAATCCAGGTCTTTCTGGACTAGAAAACCTTGCCTTTTCCTTGATCTCATACAATGAAATAATATCTTTAACAAGTTTTTAAGGATGACTTGTTCCTAAATTTCAAGGATTCAAACCTTACTCATGGTCTTCCAGAAAACAGGAAAAAAACAAACAAACGATAAAACCAGACAAAACAAAAACAAACCATTCATTAACTCAGTCAAATAAGCTGACTCCAAAACCAGATGGAGTCATATGCATAGCTTAAGAATAAGCAAGGCCAAACACAATTCTTAGAAAAATAATATGAAATAAAATCGCAACAAGAGCTTATGCTAGAAATGCATGCTTTGTGTTGCATGAGAAATAGAGAAATGGTAAATATTTATTTTATATGTTGTAATAATAATTTCAGTTAACATTCAACACTGATTTTAAAAGAATATTAACTTTAGAAACTGACTCTGTGGGCAGTCTGAGGCTTTGCACTTGAGCACAACACCAGCTGTTTCATAGGAATTAATGTATTTGCTTCTCATCACAATGCATAGTGGGTGGTTTCATTCAAGTTCAAGGCTTCAGCTGTGAGTGTTAACAGTTCTGAGTGCCTTCTTTAAGCAAAATTATATGGAAGCCAAGTATGATAGTGCATGCCTGTATATCCCAACACTCTGGAGGCTGAGGCAGGTGGACTGCAACACATTTGAGAGCAACTTGGCTTCCATAGTGTATCCACAGCAAAACCCTGTCTCAGAAAAATAAACAAAACCCCCAGAGCCTGCAGAGATGGGCTCAGCAGAGAAGTGTGCTTCCTATACAAACGTGAGGGCTAGAGGGGGCCCTGAACCACCAGAGTTCAAATCTTTAGCTCCCAGGGAAACAGCTAGGGTGTGGCCACGTGTGCCTGTAACCCTAGTCCTGCAAAGGGAGCAAAGAGATTAGAGAAATGCCTGGAAATGGAGCGATTAAGTGGGACACCCAGTGTTCATGTGGCTACAACCACCACACACACACCACATTACACAAACAGCAAGCACAAAAAAAGCACAAACAAAATAAATAATAAGAATACTTAAAAACAAAGTGCAGGCAGGGCCTGAAAAGGGGTCACTGCAAGTGAAGGGCCTGAAGCCCAAGCTTCCTCCTCTGCTCACAGGACAATCATCCCTCCACAGGTGTCTCAGTGGGCACCCGTTCTCCTCTGCCTCTCCAAGTAGGCGCATGTCTTTCCTGTGCACTGGGAAGTCTGCCACAGGCATGAGGACAAAGGGAAATGCACAGATCCAAGCAAGAGCAGATTAGCTCACAGACCCCAGAGTGCCCCCCACACACATAGGTGCTCAGTGTCATCCATGTGCTGATACACTTGACATCTCAGATTCCAATCAAATGCCAGCAACTTCCCAGGGACATCGAAGCCAGTCACTGGCTGGGTGGCACTAGGCGAGACTAAGCAAGGGCTCCTGGTGTTGGTGATAGCTTTTTTTCTGGTCAAAGCGATCGTGTGTCTGCCAGCTGTCAGGCATTATGCCAAGTGCTTTGCAGCCAAAATTTGGTTCTCATGACAATAACTACTTGAGGCAACAGCGCTATTATTCTCATTTTAAAAATGAGAAGAAGGCAAGTTAGTTTGGGCTAAAGAATGCTAGGAAGAGGGCTGGAGAGATGGCTCAGCAGGTAAGGCATTTGCCTCCAGTGCCTAAGGCCCTGGGTTCAATTCCCCAGGACCCACATAAGCCAGACCCACAAGGTGGTGGCCCTGGTGTGCGCTCTCTCTCTCTCTCTCTGTCTCTCTCTCTCCTTGAAAATGAATAAATAAAATATTTTAAGAAAAGAATGCTAGGAAGATCTGCTCTCCTGTTCTACAGGGGTACCTGTGTGGGGATAATGAGAGGTGTGGGTGAGGTTTTCCTCCAATTGATAAGAACGACTGCCCACAGAGGCAGCTCTAAGCTGCTCCTTCTGCCTGGGGACCAGCATCCATGGCCTTGTCAGATCTGCCAGAGAGAAAGGTACCTCTTTCTACTCAAACACTGGGCTCCATACACTAGATCTCTTTCTGGAAACCATGAAGGATGGAGAGTTGGTCTCCAAGACCTCAGCTCTACCCTCCACAGGCTCCTTGTCAACTTCATCAAGAAGGCAGACTCTCTCTCTCTCTCTCTCTCTCTCTCTCTGTATTTCTCTGCTTGAAAATAAATAAATAAAATATTTAAAAAATAATTTTAAAAAAGGGCTGGAGAGATGGCTCAGCAGTTAAGGCACTTGCCGCTAGTGCCTAGGGCCCCGGGTTCACTTCCCCAGTACCCACATAAGCCAGACCCACAAGGTGGTGGCCCTGGTGCTCTCTCTCTCTCTCTTGTTTTCTCTGTCTCTCTCTGTATTTCTCTGCTTGAAAATAAATAAAATATTTTTAAAAATTTTAAAAATCATCAGGGCACACATAGGCAGGCTTTGCCTTGATGATAGCTGTGCTGGATCACACACCTGCACACAGCAATGCACGGGAGCTCCAGCTTCCAGAAATACATACCGGCAGCCACTTCCCAATGTCTCCAGTGTGAAGCCAGCCATCACTGTCCAGGGCCTCCTTTGTCCTGTCCTCATCTTTTAAGTAGCCTTTGAATACATTTGGTCCTTTCACACATATCTGTGGAGACAGATGACACAGCTTTGCTCAGTCACAGCCTAAGGCTTGCAACTGTGGTAGGCTGTCACCATCCAGTGGGGACACGGCATGTTGTCCACTGGAAAGCCACTGCGGAAACAGTGACAAAACTAAAGGACAAGGAGCCCCTGCAGCAGTCTCCACCCCTTGAACTGTCCCCTGCCATCACGAAAACAGTATCCACCCATCCTTCCTCCTTGCCCTGGCCATCCGTCTTTCTCTTCCATCTCGTCTCCCTCAGGAGCCCCTGGCCTTGGACTCCTGCTGTTTCATGATATTCCACAGGGTCTCATCACAGACCTTCACAGCGGGCTGACCCCACCAGAGCCGAGAGTACATAGCTTCACTGCCAGGAAGTCAGTCTCTCCCCAGACCCCCAAGGGCTGTGCAAGTTCAGCCCAGCCCAGCCCATCTGGCCTATGTGTGTGTGCACATGTGCTACCATGCAGGTGTAGAGGTCAGAGGGCAACTTATTGGTGTTGGTTCTTGTCTTCTACTTCATTTGAGTTCTCTCTCTCTCTCTCTCTCTCTCTCTCTCTCTCTCTCTCTCTCTATCTCTCTCTCTGTTCTCGTGTTCGCCACTTCTGCTTCCTATCTCACCATAGGTGTACTGGGATTACGGAAACCCACCACAGCTTCCAGCTTTATACGTGGGTTCTGGGGACCTGAACTCAGGTACTCAGGCTTGCTCAGTAAGTGTTTTATCTGCTGAACAATTTCCCCAGCCCCATCTGGCCTATTTGAACATAGCCTTGAGTTTATTGGAACAAATTATACCGAGCAGGCCATGTTGCAATCAGGAAAAAAAAAAACATGGAATATTTTTCTATGTTTGGGAATTCAAAATCATGGTGTATATCTTGGTAATTTAAAATGTCTTTAGCACAACATGAAAAGAAAATAATTGTATTCGGTCTTTGCTTTCATTGATTGCAGGTATGGACACGAATGCTACCCCTTCAGTTTACCTCTCCCTCTCCTTTGGAAGTCCAATAGTTCAGTTCCTCCACGTCGACAAGCTTGATATGATTGCAGGGTAGGGGTGCCCCGACGTGCCCTAGAATACCAGAGCAAGATGAAGTTTGTCAGGGTTTACATCGGTGTCAGCACTCATGATCCACACCCCATAAGACCTAAGGGTCCCAGCATAATGCCACACACCTATGACTTCAGGACTTGAGAGGTGAAGGGAGGAGGATCAGAAGTTCAAGGTCAGCCTAGGCTACTTAGTGAGTAGTTTTAGGCCAACCAGAACTACCCAAGAACCTGCTTCAAAACAAAACACACACAAAAAAGACAGTCCTTGAGTAGATTAAAATAGGGAATTATAAATATATAGTAACACACTTTTATGTAGAAATTTGTCACAGAAAGCTGACGATAGCCGGGTGTGGTGGTGCATGCCTTTAATCCCAGCACTCGGGAGGCAGAGGTAGGAGGATTGCCGTGAGTTCGAGGCCACCCTGAGACTACATAGTGAATTCCAGGTCAGCCTGGGCTAGAGTGAGACCCTACCTCGAACCCCCCCCCCCAAAAAAAAAGAAAGAAAGCTGACGATTAAACAAAGTTCCAAAGAAAATGAGGACCAGCCTTGAATTTACATTTCATTCTCTCTCTTTTATAACATAGGTATTCTTTTTTTAAAACTATTTTTATTTATTTATTTGCAAGCAGAGATAGAGAGAAGAGACAGGCAGAGAGTGGGCACATCAGGGCCTCCAGCTGCTGCAAACAAATTCTAGGTGCATACACCACTTTGTGCATTGGGCTTTATGTGGGTATTGGGGAATCGAACCCGGGTCATTAGGCTTTGTAGGCAAGGACCTTAACCACTGAGAGCCATCTCTCCAGCCCCATAAATAGGTATTCTGAAACAGGCTTTTTTCCTTTTCTGTGTGGCTCAGGCTGTTCTGGAACCTGCTTTGGAGCCGAGGCTGGCCTCAAACTCCTTCATGAGCCTCAATGAGTCCTGGGATTACAGGAGGGCAATACCAAGCCCAGCTCATGTTTAGTTGTCAAAGAGCAAGACAGGTGCATCTGGCCCAGCATTCATCCCAGCTTACGATGAGGTGTAAGAGTCTAGACTTATTTTTAAGGAGTAAATTAAACAAGGATTTACTAGAAAAGAACGTGAAAGCAAAGCAGAACTCCCAAGCTAGGAGGAACCTGAGAGGGTAGCCCAGGAGCCTGTATTTCTTGTAGGCACCAAGGTGATATGGATGTTGCTGGTCTATACACTACACTTACAGTAGCAAAGAATAGAAAGTTGGGAAGAAATACGTCATCTCTGCCAAAAAAAGTTCCAAATTTTCTTGGTCCTATATATTCCAACCACAAAATCATATCTAAGTCATTTTTTTTTTAGTCACTGTGATCATTACCTAACCCTTTGGAAGGGATTATGAGCAGCAAGGATGTTTAAACAGGTTCTGGCCAAGGTCCTGAAACATAAGTGAGCTGTGTATATGAAGACACCACCAAACCTTCCTTTCACACCATGTGGAGAGACATCAGTCCTGACATGCTCAGTAGCCTCCTAGACTTTCTAGTCATGATGACTAAATCCTCAGCAGCTTTCATAGGAAAATGGAAAGGAGGGGCATAGGACAAAAGGAAGGGAATGCATGAGAATGCTACATGCTCTGATGAAGGACTTCTGTAGGTGGCACACTGACTAATATATACCAAGCAGGCTTTATCCAGCCTGAGATGAAAGAGACAGGATTCTAATCTGGAATCCACCTATCATCTTTCAAGGTGCTTGGAAAACAGTATTGCATTGGCTAGCATTTTTTTTTTTGCATGAACATCATGCTCAAAATTTTGGTTCTATTTGAGCAAACTTCAGCACCATGAGAAGCCCCACACTCCCAGGGGAAACTGGTCCCATGAAGGATCCTCTCGCCGAGTGCTTTTCAGACTTGGTGGCTATCTGCTCTAGATCTGCTGATCGCTAGTCCAGCGGCTAACTACTATAGACCTGCTTCATTCTGCCCTAACAGAGAGTCTCCTGAAATTGAGTGTGCACGGGAGCTGCTCCTTTGTGAGCTTGCCTCTGCCTTCTACCCCATTTTTCAACAGGAGCTCGTTGTCCCCAAAGGGCTTCTGAATGCCCTTTCAGAAACTGTGCTGGGAGATGGCTCAGCCGTTAAAGGTGTTTGCTTGCAAAGCCTGCTAGCCTAGGTTCGATTCCCTAGTAACCACATAAAATCAGATGCACAAAGTAGTACATGCCTCTGCAGTAGCATGAGCCCTGGTGTACCCATACTCTCTCTCCCCTTGTTCTTTCTCTCAAAGAAATAATAAATATATTTTAAAATATGTGCTAGAATATGCCCAAAGAACTCCATATCCTACCACACAGATACTTGCACATCCATGTTTATTGCTGTTCTATTTACAATTCATAGGAAATGGAACCAGTCTAGATACCTATCAATAGATGAATAATGAAAATGTGGTGGATATACACAATGAAATTTTATGCAACAGTGAAAAAATGAAATTTGCAAGAAAGTGAATAGATGTGAAAAAATAGTATCAAGAAAGGTCACTTAAACTCAGAAAGCCTCAAAGTGCATGTGATTCTCATATGTGGGTCATAGCTTGCAAAATTTATATGTGTATAAAATATATATAAACAGGGCAAATGTGGGTAAAACCTAAAGAGCTAGAACAATGATGAAGAGCCAAGAGCAGTAAGAGATATCAAAGAATGGGTGGGGGAAGGGCAAAAGGACACGTGACATGTGAACAGAAAAAAGTGGGGTGGATACAGGAGAAAATCAGGGTGTGGAGGAGATGAGAGGGAAGGAGAATCAGCTAAAATAGTGTTTGAAAATGCCATAATGATACTTACAGCTCTGTATGCTAACTGAAAAAGCAAACTTAAAAATAAGAAACAGTGCTCAGAACACTATAAACCTGCCTCTCCCTGACAAGTCACATCCAGCCTTCTTCCATCTTAAAGACACTCTTGTAGGGGCTTGAGAGATGGATCAGGGGTTACAGTCCAGGTTCGATTCCCCAGACCCATGTAAAGCTAGTGCCCAAAGTGGTGCATGCACCTAGAGTTTGTTTGCAGTGGCAAAAGGCTCTGGCACACATATATGTATTCTCTCTCTCTCTCTCTCTCTCTCTCTCTCTCTTTCTCTCTCTCTCTCTGTGTTTGCAAATAAATAAAAATATTTTTTAAAAAACACTTCTAAAACCACCAGGAGCAAGACCATGTGGTTACTTAGACTCCCTAAAGTTCAACATGCTGATGTAATAGACATTTTATCATCTGGAGTTGTATCTGTGATCTATTCTTTTTCATGACTTCTATTTATAAAGGAAAGTACAAATCTTTGTAACATAGAAAACAGTAGATCCAAAAAAAAAAATCAATAAAAAAATTTTAGGGCCGGACATGGTGGCACAAGCCTTTAATCCCAGCACTTGGGAGGCAGAGGTAGGGGGATTGCCATGAGTTCAGGGATACCCTGAGACTACACAGTGAATTCCAGGTCAGCCTGGGCTAGAGTGAGACCCTACCTCGAAAAACAAAACAAAACAAAATATTAAACACCAGATCCTTCCGATCACAACCCAGATTAGCCATCATTAATGCTTTGTGTTTTCCGTTTACTTTGCTTTTTCCTAAATCCCTATGCAAATTCATTTTCCAGAAGGGAATTTCAGAGCCAGCAGTTTTGACCTGGAGTGGTCCCTGAGTGTTCCTCGCCCCCACAGCCCATCCTACCTGACGTCCAGTCCCCAGGTGTTGTGAAGGTGCACCCGGCTGTGCACTCAGTTTGGCCATAACCTTCATAGACCTTCAAGCAAAACATGAAATCATGCTGTGGGCCACACCATCCCAGGCTGTCGGGCTGTACTTTTCAGCCAGCATGCCCCCCATGGACTGCCTGCTGCTCTCCGGTAAGGAAGTGCCTAACTACAGGTAAAACGGAACATAGCAGGGTTCATTGCTGCTTTGGTCACAGACACAAAGCTATATGGGTTGGGATAAATATTTCTGACCGATTTCCAACCATCGACTTTATTTTCATTTGGATAATATGCATTAAAGATAAGTATTTCTAAATCCACTACATGTTTATCTTTGCAAGATTTTCCTGTCCAGATCCTCAAAGCTCATGGCTTTTAAAGCATAAAACTTTAAGCACACACAATTATGAAACAGACATGTGTATGTCCCTCGAAACCCATCTGCCTCAACCATGTTACAGTACCCTACATATGCAGGAACTTAATAAATAGTAATTGAATGGATAAATGAAGGAATTAATATTTTAGAAGTGATCAAATAACAAACAGCACACAAATGGGCCTTCTTGCTCTCCCTTGTGCTTCTTGGGAGGTGCAGGAGCAGGACACGGGTGGACTCTCTAGAACCCTGAGGATGTCTATGTAACTCACAGCCCTGTGTCCATTGCTAAACATGTCCAAAGGCCAGGGAAGGGAATCTTCCAGAGTGGATAGATATAACTGGGTTTCCCAAATACAACAAGGCTTCCTGTGGCTATGAGCTTTTCTCGTTCTCGCAATCAAAGTCTTCAAGATCTTTCTCTGTATAGTAGAGGGGGTAATAGTCATCCCACTGTCTCCAGAGAAGGCCCTGCGTGATAATACCTGGCACCCCAGAGCTGCTCGGAGGAATCCCAGGACGGCTGGTGATGCGGGGGCTGCTCCAGTAACGATCATCCGCACATGCCCTCCAAGACTGGCCTGGGGGAAGAGAGAAGAAGCTGCAAATATTCCAGAGGGACTTATTCAAGATCAACATTCAACAACTGGACCCTAGATGCTGGAGCTCTCACCAGAGATAAGGCCATGCCCTGAGGAAGTCCCCTCCCCTTCCAAGTGACAACTAACTCACAATCTGACAAACTCTCTTATCCTTTGGAGAGAAGTGCCATTCGGCTGGGTGTCAAGTTATAATCGTGGGCCTCCCCTTCTTAGAATGTTCAGATGCTCCCTTACTCTCGCATCATTTACTGGCCTCCAAAACAATTACTTAGGACAATTTCTTCCAACTTCCATTTTAATGGCACTGCTTTCTTTTCATACGTAAATCAATACTGTGCCTTATTTACTATGCCCTGCACAGGACAAAGGCTAGTTGGAACACTTTGTTTCTGTAAATTGAGCCAAGAGAGTTTAAATATTAATTTTCATAGCTAAAAATAAAGTAGAGAGAACAAAATGAGTAATGCTACTAATTAACCGCAGATTCCTTCCTTGGGCCATGTAGAACTTTGGAAACTTTAGTAGAGATGCAGAAATGAGTTAAATCTGGATTGGACTGGTTTGGAAGAGGTGGAAGGGAGTGGATACTATAAAGGAAGAAAAGATTCCTGGCCATTCAGATAGAACCTGGTACCAATGGAAAGCCATCTTTGGGCCCCAGGAACATTTACTCAAGCAATGATCTGACGACCCAAAGATAAAGAAAGATACCCTGATGCCTGTGGAGGTCAAAGGACCTAGTTTTCAGAAGCTCCCCACCCTACTTTTTTTTAAGGCAGGGTCTCCCTCTAGTCCAGGCTGACCTGGACCTGGAATTCACTATGTAGTCTCAGGGTGGCCTCAAACTCATGGTGAGAAGGCCTTCTTTTCTTTAAAAAAAATATTTATGTGTGTGTGTATGAGCCAAGGTCTCTTGTCACTGCATTAAAATGCCTGTTCAGCTTTAGCTGGGTGGCAGGAGAACTGAACCCAGGTTGGTAGGCTTTGAAAGCAAGTACCTTTAACTGCTGAGCCTTCTCCCCAATTCCAGAGGTCCTTCTTTCTGATGGTCTTTTGGCAAATATAACACATCTCCAAACATTAAAAAAATTACTGCTTTAAAATTCCAATTGTAGCTTAAACCTTAATTGCATGAGCAAAGAATTATTAATCTATAAAATCATCAGCCACAGGGATGGACTTCTTTATTTCAGCTGTAATGTCAGCCACTGGACACAGATGTTTCTAGAATCACAAGCACATGTGTGTGCACAAATGTGTAGGCCCGAGGTTGACAATAGGTATCTTTTTTAATTGCCCCACCTTATCTTTTTGGAACCAAGTCTCTCATTGAACCTGGAGCTCACCAATCTGGCTTGACTAGCTGCCAAGGAACCCTGTCTCTACCTCCTCAGCTCTGGCATTACAGGCACATGTGAGCACTTGGAATACAAACCCAGATCTTCATGCTTGCACAGAAAGTGCTGTATCTACTGAGCCCTCTCCCAAGTCTCCCCTTTACCTGGATCTTATTAAAGAAGAGCTCATCCCAGATACTATTATTCCTGATGATTCCACTCCGGACCTCGGCCTGCTTGCGCTTTGCTGCAAACTCCAGGAGCCACCGCTTTAATGAAGTGTCTGCCTGGTAGAAGATCTGAGGAACCCAAGTTGGAGACAACTGTCAGGACCTGAATACTTCACTTCTAGGCATGTCCCTCAGAAAGCAGGCACACACGGACCAGCAGAGGAGCCATCCTCCATGGTACCCATGCAAGGGGTCACTGAATCTGTGACATCAGGCCTGGAAGGTTAATGCTATCGAAGTTCTGGACACACTGAAGGTGGAAGTTTCAAAAAGAAAAATAAGCTTCCCAAGCCAGGGTTGTGGACACTAGGGCAAAAAAGGAGAAGGTTCCAGGGATACAAAAAAAAAGAAGACAACTTCTCGGCTTTCCAGAAATATGCAGTTTCCCAATCTGTGTCACTCACCTTGTCATACATCCGGTTCAGCAGTCGTGGGACCACAGGGAAGATGGTGGGGCGGAGAGCCTTCATATCATCTGAGAGAAGACGGATGTCTCCCTGGAAGAAGCCTACACGCCCTCCATGGCAGTAGACCACAGACTGAAGGAGAGACAGGAAGGTAGGAGTCACTTAGGGTGGCCACTTCTGGCTGCAGGCCAGAGCTATTCAAAGTTCTGCCCGCCATGTAGGGCACCCTAGGCCCCCAACCCAGCTCTGGCTGCTGCCATGAGACACTGAAGAGTACCTTCTGAGTTACAACCCCACCCAAACCCTTCACACTAAGTCCCAGTCAGGCACAGGAGAGGAAGCAGAAGTCAGAATGGAATGCTGAATGGTTGGGAGATGCCGGAGCAGCGGCTCTCAACAGTGCCGGCCTCCTCGCAGCTACTCTCAACCCTGGGAGCTCGGGTTGAGACGTATACGCAACTGTGGAATGACACGCCATCCCCCTGGGTACTGAAGCTAGTAGGAGGTCAGAGCTTTCTGGCACACAAGGTACCTTAGGAATGCTCGTTTATTTAATTTCCACGGCAACCTTGTAAGGAAGTTAATATTTCTAATATCATATCCCATATTTACAGGTGAAGAATGCAAATTCAGAGAGATAAAGTAACTTTTTCTCAGGGTCACAAAACTAGTTGACAGTAACAGCTGGCATTCTAGTCCAGGCCCAGAAAGCTGGGAAGTACGCTGTAAGATACTAGATCTCCTCACAAGGCAAAAATGGAAGATGCAGTTTATGCAAACTTGTCTGTTGAGTGACACATGCAGAGGAATCTGCTGTCTCCACTGTCGTATATGAATTCCTCCCCCCGACTCTTTGTACAGCCACGAGGCCTGCCTCGGGGCCAGTCTAACATCAGTTCCCATGTGTAGACAGGAGCCAGGACAGGTTAATGCTCCAACGATTTCTGCTTTATTCTTTCATTTATGAGAGTTACAGCTCTCCATGGAGCAGTGACACACAGAGCCTGGGTGGGAAGCATTCTGCGAAGCTGGGCTGTGCTAAGAGCAGATGCCACCAGCTGAGGTATGTCTGAGCAAGACAGGCGGGGGGGGGGGGATACTCCCAGGAGGGACAGGTGGGGTGGCCAAGGTCCTCAGTGCTTCCTTCTGGGGACAGAGCACCAGTGACAAGTGATACCCTGATAGAATTGTGGGGTTCTAGGCACAAATCATGCCTCCCTGATGCCAGGGCGGCCTTACCTGCACCATTCGCTCAAACATGTGTGCTAAGGGCAAATAGGAAA
>PVHP010006369.1:0-26968 GCA_004024765.1 Zapus hudsonius | reverse complement strand
GGGGGGGGGGGGGATACTCCCAGGAGGGACAGGTGGGGTGGCCAAGGTCCTCAGTGCTTCCTTCTGGGGACAGAGCACCAGTGACAAGTGATACCCTGATAGAATTGTGGGGTTCTAGGCACAAATCATGCCTCCCTGATGCCAGGGCGGCCTTACCTGCACCATTCGCTCAAACATGTGTGCTAAGGGCAAATAGGAAAAGTGCACATCCGCACACGTGGGAGCCCACTGACTCTGCAAGAAAGCACAAGGAGCCCAGCAAGTCCCAGTCAGGCGGGAGTCTTACCTGGATCACTCTCTCAAACATGTGAGCCAGAGGCAGGAAGGAGATGAGCACATCGTCCTGTCTCGGAAAGATCACTTTCTGCAGGTGACGGGCATGGGAGACAGAAAGGAAAGAAACACTGACAGGAAGACAACGAGAGTCATAAAACAATAAAGAGAAAAATGGTCCTGGAGGGGCGAACAGGAAGAGGAGGAGGGGAAGGGGGGCTAGGACAGGGGGAGGTGAGATGAGAGAAAAAAAATGATGAGGGGGAGGAAGGTGGAGAAAGGAGAGAGAGAGAGAGGCGCATAGGAAGCGGAGTGTTAGGTCGCAGCGCCATGGTGTGGGTTATCTGCAGAAGCAAGGAGCCACATGAAGCACACGTAAACCAGCAGAGCCACGCTCCGCAGGGAAGTCTCCTCTCAGGACAGCCTGCACCTCATTTGCAGCTGGAGACAGCTTGGCTCTCTCCCTTCCCTCTCCCTGTAACATCTGGCCCAGAGATTCAGAGGGTCCTTCCAGAACAAAGGGCCCAGAGAGCCTCACGTCTAAGCCAACTGTGGCTAGGTTCTGGGCCAGGGACAGAGAAAGAGGCAAGGCCATGCCCCCAACAGATGGCTAGACCTGACCTCCCCAAGCCACAGCTGGGCCTCAGATGGAAAAGCTCAGCCCATGTCTTCAAACTAGGACTGACCCTGGGGACAGCAGCTGCTCTGGCTAGGCAGGGGCTTGTGCAAAGAGCCTCTCCTTTGTGGAACCTGTCTTGTGCCGGAAGCCTTTATGATTTTGATTGTGATCTGAATTATCCCTGGGAACCTGGCTCATGGCTCCCAAACTGGATTCAGCCACCAACCATCTCTCATAGCTTTCGATCAAACCGTCTGAGTGTGTGGGCATATGCTCCGTTGTGTTACGTAGCATGCACGTGGAGAGACTGTCCTGGGTGGAGAGAAAGTCTGGCTTCCTTTCTCCTGAAGGAAACCACAGAACATACTCACCACTCCTGGGACAGGTCCTCCTTTCTCAGCTGGTTATAAACACTAACATGCTTTGGTCAGAGCAAGATACCAAGCTTTTGGACTTTACGTTTACCTTTTGGCACAGCCTTACAAATTAGCAGTTGCCGCTGTTTCTCAGACTCTAGTAGTCCTTAAACACAAAATGACCGCATTAAACCCTGGCCTGCTTGAAAAACAAGTCATCAAGGCTTACTCTCTAAATAAAGGCCCACACAAGAGCACAGGAGGCTCCAAGTTTGAAGTTAAAAACAAAAAGCAGGCTTCCGTGCTTGTCTGTTGTTTTCTGAGTCATTTCAAAGTTTGGCATTAATGACTGGTGTGATGGTGCACACCTGTCAACTCAGCATTGGGTAGCTGAGGCAGGAGGATTGGGTGTTCATGGTCAACCTGAGTTACATTGTGAGACACTCTTTCAAAAACAAAACATAACAAACAAAAGCCAAAACCAAAACTAATCGAACAAACAAACAAGAAACACTGGTTAAAAGTAGGGTTGCTCTACCGAGCACAGAAACACCTGCCTGTAACTAGCAGCCCAGATTATACCAGAAAAAAAAACTAAAACAAACAACTAAACATCCTCTAAGGCTCGAGATTTGTCCTGAGAGACACCTGCATAGTTAAGTTCACTTTATTCACCTCTGTCACTTTCAGAAAGCCCGAGAAATCAGCCACCACGTTCCCATGGGTGAGCATCGCGCCTTTGGGGTTCCCTGAAAACAGAAGGCAAGAAGAGGCATTAGTGGGGAGGGGGAGCCCACAGTAACTTCTTGCAAACAGTGCCTGAGCCAGGCCTCCGGCCTCTGCCTTGAGCTGCCTGTAGAGTTCCTGGCAGGTGAACTCTGCTCTAGGGACATTCATCCTATCGACCCCAGAGCTCACCAGAAGGCAGGTGAACTGGCTGCACCTGAAGGAAAAGCTTATTGCTGCTGGTCCTCTCTTGTCTTTTGCCTTCCTCAGGGAGCACAGGCTTGGGCTCAGTCTCCTCACATTCAGCCATTGCTGTATGCTGCTCTGTGAGGCTGAGAAGGCCGTATGGCTGGGGCATTCACAGAGACAGGACACAGATGTTCTTAAGAGGCCAGGCTCTCAGGATGACTTAAGACTATTGAGGCAGGGGAAAACTCACATAGCAGGCTAGGGAGGGAGGCCAGCAAAGCCATCATTTCACAGCAGGTGGACATAACTCTGACACTGCTGTGGCCAGGTTTGACAAGGCTCACTGCCAGTAGTATATCAGTAGGCCATTGTTCCTACCTCAGGGTCCTGATCTATAAACAGGGACCATACTGCCCATCGCAGAGGGCTGCTAGCGGTGTAACCCATGTTTTAAAAAGTGTCAAGTTAGAAGTTGCTATTGGAGCAGCAGAAACAATAGCTGGGGAACACCAAAAGTGAAATACCAGAGCACACACAGAACTTACCCAAGAATTATCAAACAAACCAATATATCAACTTCACACATGTAAAAGGAGGTAATGAAAGAAAGGGCTGAGCAGTGTACTAAATAACATTGGACTGCTTACTCTAAAATGGTTAATTGGGGGCTGGGCAGATGGCTCAGTGGTTAAAGGTGCTTGCTTGTAAAGCCGAGTGGCCTGGGTTCAATTCACCACTACCCACAATGTCAGGAGTTTGGTTGCGGCAGTAGGAGACCATAGTGTGGCCATAAGCGTGCACATACATATGAAAATAAATATATTTATAAAATTAGTTAAGCCAGGTGTGGTGGTGCACACCTTTAATCCCAACACTTAGGAGGCTGAGGTAGGCCAGCCTGGGGAGACAGAGTAAGCTCCAGGTGAGCCTGGGCTAGAGAGAGAGACCCTGCCTCAAAACAAACAAAAAACATTTTAAATGGTTAATTGAAGCTTGTAATATGTAATCTTAGTACGCCAAAGGCTGAGGCAGGAGGATTGCTGTGAATTCGATGCCAACCCAGGCTATTACAGTGACTTGAAGGCCAGCCTGGGTTATGGAGTGGGACCCTGTCTGAAAACATAGAAGGAAACAACAAGGTTAGTTTTAGGCTATGTGAGTTTTGTCTCAATATAACAAAAGGAGAAAGAGACAGAACTTGTAAGGAGGAGCTTTTTGGAGAGAGCTATACCAAATCCTACAGCCCATGCAAGGGCGAGGCATGACCACCAACCTGAAGTACAAGCTCACTCGGGTGGTACAGAGTCATTTAAAGAGCCCAAACATGCTCCCTGCATCTGGTGAGTCCCCTGACAAAGAAGAAGCCAGCGATGGCAGGGGCAGTCTGCATTATGAATGTCAGTCTGAGGAGGTGGGGATATGGCATGTTGGAAGAAACTGTTCACAAGGTCCTTCTGTCAGGGGAAAAAGACCTCCTCCACACACCTCCACACACACTGTAATGGTTAATCTTATGGGACTTAGAATCACCATGGGAACAAACCTTTGGCCCTTTTCAGGGAAGGCTGACTAAGGAGGGAAGACCCCACTGAATGTGGGTGGCACTATTCCATGGGCTAGGGTCCCAGAGTGACTAAAAGAAGGGGCCAGCACACCGCCAAGCATTCATCGCTCTCCGCTGCCTGACTGTGGACAGGCTACAGTGTGAACAGGCGCCTCGTGCCCCCACCAACCATGCCTCACCACCTCAATGACCTGAAAACCTGCCACGAGTCAAAACAAACCCTTCCTTAAGTTGCTTTTGTCATCACAGAAACAAGGAATGTACCTAATATACCAACCCCCAATAACCCCAATAAAGAGGCGAGGCAGTTACGTGCACAGAGAGGCAGGAGCTATGGGGGAGGAGGGAGCAGGCAGCATCCCAGGAAAGTACTATCTACACCAGAACTCAGAACTGTTCATCAGAGAAAGCATAAGCTTTAGACATTTGCCCCAAACGGTCTCCCAGATTTCAGATCCCACATCCTTATTCTCTAACCCTACTTCAGTCCTGGTGGGAGAGGGTGGAATTTCCCACTAGTGAAGAGAGAAGGAGAGGCAGCAGAGAGGGAAGCAGGAAGGGAAAGGGGGACCATGCTCTCACTCCAATCCCACAGCAGGCCCTCCCTGAGGGGGGGAGGTCTCAATGAAGCCCTAGTTTGCACTTGTGTTTCTGAATTCAGCCTGTGAATTGCAATGGCACTTACTGCCTGCGTGTGACTGGTAAGGCATGAGATGCCTGAGATTTTATTCAGAAGCAGAGAGAACTACCCACTCTCCCTCCACTGAGAACAGAATCAAAAATAGCCATTCTCACAATGATATCCCATGAAACCTGCTTGCTCAACTTATTGGTATCAGTCACAGCCCCTTTGAATTCAAGTGACAGACATGTCCCTCTGCTCAAGATGTGTGGTAGGTGAGAAATCACCTGGGCTCTGGCACTGTTACTTATAATGACAACCACAGAGGTGATGGTGGGGCACAGAGATGGTTGAAACTTAACATTTTCCCCCAATAGGTAGCTATTAAAATGTCTTCCTTTTGAAGACACAGGATCTACCTTACCTCTGCTTGTCCGTTTATCCCACCACACTACCTCAAGTCCAGGGCCACAATAAGACATTTTCCTACACCGTTCTCAAGCCTCAGATCCTACAGTCTCAGGGCCCACAGAGTATTCTGGGTGTCACCTGGCAATTTTCACTTAGGAATTCTCAGGTACGGAAGTTTTCTTAGGAACTCCCCCCAGACATTAGATATAAAACAGCACTTGTCACCAGAACACAGCCATGTGCCACCGAGCTTTAGATCTGAAAGACTGGCTCACTTGCTCACACCTAGCATAAACTCAGGGTTGGAAGGTTTGAGAGTCTCGAGAGAAAGTGGTCTTCCCTGATGAAAAATTTCCAAAGCCTTCTCTGCTTGGGCTCTAACACTGACAACGATTAGAAAAGCCTCTTTCACCCCAGCATGAAGTAGAATGCTCATATGGTTTAGAAACACCAGTTTGATTGGAGAAACAAGTGCCATTTTATAAACTCAGGAATGTTTGGGTTATTCCCTTAAGTCATCTCTGCATGTGGTCTGAAAGGATGAAGGACAGTGACTGCTGAGCACAGATGCTGGAAGCAGACCACAAGGCCCAGGAGAGGCTCTAGGTGAGGCTTCAGAGAGAACGTGTCTGTGTCTTTTAAACCTGACACAGAACATTCTCCAACGGCTCACATGGAGAAATATCTTCTAGACAGACACGTGGCAATCAGTCTGCAGAATCAAGCCGTGGGTTTTCCTGTGAGGGCGTTTTGCTCTGTTTCCTGAGGCCACCCAGATCTTCTTCCACATCTCAGCTATATGAGACCTGCTGTCCAGATCCCACCTTTCACTATAAAGTGAGAAATGTGTTCAGTTACTACCCAAGGAAACCGAGGCTCAAGAGAGGTACTGAGATTCCAAAGCTGCACAGCTGGGAGGCCCAGCAGGTGTGTACAACTTGGCCACAGCCAGTGCTGAGGAGTCTGTTTCCTGGTGCTGGTTTAGTCTAGATTTCAACCACTGGCAGAAAGAGATCTTCCTGGAATGATCCCTTCAGAACCCAGGGCCACATGTCAGGATCAGATGACATTTTTCATCTTTCTCCACGGAAAAACAATGTGGCCTTTGATGAGGTGGAGAGCTAGGACACTCAGCATTCGAGGGCGGCTGTGGCTGCATGGTGACACTTGGGACAAGTGTGGCTGACATACTGACGAGAGGTGAATGCAGAGGCATGACACAGGCCTTGGTTCAAGCCAAGGAAATCCAAGTGTGTGGTCCGGTGGGGTGATGCAAGGCCAAAGCCTGTTCTTTGTCCCAGCTCTGCCCGGCACTAGCCATCACTAGCCACGTCTTTGGAGCAGGAAACCCAGGAGAGACTGGAATCTCAGTGCATTTTCCAGGCCTCGTGCGGTCTGTTCAGCCAGCTCAGCTTTCAGCTTCCACAGTCTGGAAGGCACTGGAAGAAGCATCTGCTCCCTCTGGCTGGGCAATAGCACATTTCAGCATCTTTTACAGACAAGAGGCAGCACTGGTGACCAAATGATCCCTTAAAAGCTTGAAGTCACTCTTGGAAGAGAAAGGTCCAAGGCTAAAAGCCATAGCTGTGACCTATTCCCCAAAACCATGTCACCAAATATTCACACTGTAAAGCTGAATGACAAAAAGACATGGGGAAGCTCCATTTAAAAACAAACCATGGAGTGGGCTGATGAGATGGCTCAGCAGTTAAGGCATTTGCCTCCAAAGCCTAACGAGCTGGGTTCAATTCCCCAGCACCCATGTAAAGCCAGATGCACCAAGTGGCACATGCGCCTGGAGTTTGTTTACAGTGGTTGGAGGCCCCTGGTGTGCCCATTTACTCTCCCCCCTGTTTACAAATAAATATATTTTTTAAATTAAAAAGTAAATATATAAAACAATGTAAGACTGAAGGGTATTTTTGAATTCTCGGCTGGCTCTTGAGAATACAAAGGGTTAGCAAAATAAAGTCTTTAAACCACTTAAACTGACAGCAAGAATCCGTCTTCATTCGATAAAGACAAGTTCCTCATGATCCAATGACAAGGTTAATACGGATTCCAGGGCTGGTCAGGGGAATCCCAATTGCCTTCTGTGGAAGGTAGGGAATCCTAGGCCACTGCTCACGGAGAGCTATCATCAGACTGGCCAGTCCTCAGTCTGGAAAAGAAGGCTGGAAACTTCTTGCCCATTAAGAGCAAAGCAAATGATTTCCCAGCATCAGATGAGATGGAGTAATAGCAGTGGAAAGAGTTTTGAAAAAGCAGGGCACCAGTCTTGGGGCCTCCACTTGCTGGTGAAACTGCACTGGAGCAGGCTCAGTGTCAAGTCTATTCACCTCACAGACTGTGAGAGGGTTGATGAAGCTCTCTAGACTGCAAAGTCCTTCATGTGCATGCTGTCTCCTCCAGGAAGCCTTTCTGGGTGTTCCTGCTGGTGCTCATATGTGCTCTCTGGGCATTTCCAGGCCCGGGCCATGACTCTGCTCGTGTCCTCTTCCTGGAGGTCTTGCCCATGGCTGCTTTTACAGACACCATCCTCCATCTCCTACTTGCTACCTTTAACCACCCTCCTCTCAGGTGAGGAACTGGGGACAGTGAAGGCTGAAGAGTTAAGTGACTGGTTTACAGTTATCTAGCCAGTAGCAGAGATGGAATTGTAAACCCACAATCCTTTCTCAGTCCCTAACACAAAGGCCAGGCATGGACAGGAAGCAGAGTGGAAACTGGTTCCCATTAAAAAATGGCCCCCATGGACAAAGTCACGAGCATCTGCCCAGGCCTTCATTGAACACATTCTGGGAAGTGTCAAGTCCTTGTGGAAACTCAGGAGGAGACTCCTGAGGTCTCTTTCAAGGCTGCCAGGGAAGCGTGCAGTGGCATGGCTGGTCATTTGGGTGCCTCAACTTACCTGTTGTGCCACTTGTGAAACACACAATAGAGAGGTCCTCAGGCCGTGGAGGCTGGGGTGGGAAAGAAGGTGTGCATTAGGGAGACGCAGTATGACCCACCGCGACCCAAGATGCCTGTGCCCCTCCCCTGTCTGGTTCCATGTGTATACCAGAATGGGTGATGTGGGTATAGGCATGTGCTGGGCACGTGTGCACGCCCCTGTGTACTTTAATCAGAAATGTGGGCAAGCGATCTCTCAGGAAAGGGGAAAGAAAGAAGCCCAGTGCATGGACACAGATGCATCCCACCAACCTCACACCTAGTCCCCCACCTGAGACAAGAGTTCTAGATGAGGTTGGACTGCAGAGGTCACATATACGACTCTACCAAAGACCCAACCTTTCTAGCAGGTGTGGTGCACTTCCCTCATTTCTCCCCATTTTCTTCTGAAACGTCTGTGGTTGATCTTGGGAGCACAAATGTGACTCAAAAGCGGAGCGTAATTCTGCCTCAGGACCTGGCACTGGGCCCGGGTCCTGGGGTCACTAGGAAAAGCCACCTCGTCCATGTGTACACAGAAGATGGCTTCCCAAAGGAGGTGGCTTGTAGGTTGAGAAAGAAGAGCCAGCAAGGTTTTCCAGATGAAGAGAGTGTAGGTGTTCTGGGAGGGAAGCATTCTGGGCACAAGCACAGAGGTGTGGGAGACAGGACATGCAGAAGGATCAGGGAGCCTGGGGGAGGTGGTGGGGGGAACGTGGCTGACCATGCAGTCTAACCTAAGGAGCCCTGGGCGGTGGGCCTATGACCTGCTCACTTCAGGGGGTGAAGGAGTAGGAAGGGCTGAGCTGGGAAGAGGCCTTGTGAGAAACTTGGACCCTTCTTATGGCCCAGCCCAGGGGGCAGTTGCCCTCTCAGCAACCCAGGCAGGACCATGTGGGATGACCCCAGGAAACAAAGACCACAGCAGACACCACGAGGTCCCTGAGCAGGGGTTCACTTCCGCTTCTGATGCTGCTACCTTGGTTCCTCCCATGCTATGCAGAGTTCATAACATCTGAGGGAGAAGAATGAAGACTTCTCCATGAGAAAGCTACAAGAAGATCAAGCGGGCCAGGACTGGCTGCCCTGGTCTCCCTCTCAACATCTGACTTGCTCTCAGCCCACAGCAGTCCTTGGTGGCTGAGTGGACATTTCTGAGCTGCACACAGGAATTGCTTATTAATTTAGAGGTGTTTGTCTGGCCTATCTATTGAGCCCTGTGCACAGTGAGGGGCTTTGGGAGTACAGGCCCTCCCCACCATCCTGTTTAACCAAGGCACACTTGGAGATTAGCTTACCACAGGGGCATGGTGATTTTCTCGGCCACAGTCCTGAAAGAAGAAAACACTGTTTTTAAATGCTCAAAAGTTCTCATCAATTTAAAAAAAAATCAAATGAACTCAGACAGTAAGTCTTGCTTTCCCCCCAAGTCCAGAAGGGGGCTGTGGTAGAAGATGACACTTGTGACCCCCTCCTCAAACATATGTCTAGCCTGAAGCTCCTGGGAGAGAAGGAGGATGTTGAGAGATATCAAGCCAACCCCATATAATATGGACAGGATGCCCGAGGCCCAGAGAGAAGTCAGGCGCTGTGTACATGTCTCTGGGTTTGGACATATTAAGTAACTCACACAAGAAAGTGGTTGGCCAATCTAGGCTTCTAGATGAGAATTCAGTGCTTGTGGGGAGGGGCGTGCAGAACAGAGCTGCAGAATAGGTGTTGTTCAAGCCACAAAAGGTTACAACTGCTCAGGTAATATGAGCACAGTGGAGAGACAAAGAGGCGGGAGGAGAACCGGAGGGCCCAAGGGTCTACATCCAATATAGCATAGCAGAGGTCAGCTGCTACTGAGCAGGACCTGGGAGGCCAGGATGCCCTGTACCACCTTAACAGGCCATAAGCTGCCACCAATCCAGTGTCTATGCAAAGCTCAGGGTCAGGGTCACTAAACGAAATCTCTCCAAGACTCTCGGCCCTCATATCTACAGTCTTGGGGCACACATAGGCTGATACTAGCTGCAAGTGAGGAACTCGCTGGCTGCTGCCACCATTCATCTATTGATGCTGAGGACCATTAGCTGTGCTGATTTCAGAGCCTTGGTTCAGAGGCTGTCTGTGAGTACCAACTCTGGTCTTCCCTTCATCATCTCTTGCAAAGCCTGCCTTGTCTTGACACTGAAACACCCTGGAGCATGAGTGGCATGGGTGACCAGCAGCTCTGACTTGGTGGCTAGCCAGTTATGGCCCAGCAAACAGCCCGGACCTAAGCCTCACCTCCACCTCTTGCATGGACTTGATCTCTACGCCACACTTCTTTCCTCTTTCTTTCAGGGCATCCTCGAATGGGTCCATGAGGATGATTAGCGTGAGGCCTGGGGTCTCCTTCCTCTCCACATGCTCCAGCAGAAGCACAGCCTTCTGAGGTTTATCCACGATCACAGTGCAGATGTCCGCTGCAGGGGCCGAAGGGGAGAGTCAGGCTGTAACTGATCGAACGTGCCAGGCAGTGGTACTGTGGGCCGTGTGCATCACAGCTTGTGTGTAAATAAATGTGTAAGACAGATTATGGGGGGGGGCATGCATCATATGGGAAGAAATGTGCCATGGGTACTGGGTGGTGCCAAAGTCAAAAGGCCAGAGAACATTCTAGAGTAGCCAACTCTGCTTTGCTTCAGACTAAGCTCCCAACTCCCCAGGCCTACCTAGGATGTTTACCACCCGTAGCAACAATGCCAAGCTCCTGGGAGTCTTAAAAGGTTGTTATCTTTTGGAGGCTAGTGGAGAGGCTTCTTGTTGGCACCACAGCCCTTTGCAAAGAACCTTCAGGTGAAACCTGAATGGGGCCAGCTAAAACTCAGGAGACTACATCAGGGCCTAACACCTAAGCCCCTAGTAGTTTGCTTGTTTGCTTGTTTGAGACAGGGTCGTAGCCTAGACTGGCCTCCAGCTCCCTTTATAGCCAAGGATGACTTTGAGCTCTTGATTCTCCTGTCTCTATCTCCCAAGTGTTGGGAGTACATGGACAAGCCACTATGCTGGGCGAAGCCCCTAGTGTTTTCTGAGGGTAGAAGCAAAGTGCCTCTTATGAATGTCCAACAGTCAGCATAACCTGAGAGGCTGGGGGCTGAATGTTGGCTGTCTATGTGGGAGGGCGTGAGGGGGCTCACCTGTTTTGATGATGTAATGGATAGCCCCAGGGCCCAGTGTGTCATAGAGCGGGACCACCACCATGGAATACGTGTAGCAGGCCAGCTCTGCAATGATCCACTATGGAAACACAAGGTCAAGGTAGGGGTGAAAAGGAGGTAAGATGTCTGCACCCCCTGAAGCTTGGGTGATTCTGCATGCATTAAGGCTAGTGGGGCATGCCTGCTCACACACACCCCTCCAGACCATGCTTGCTCGACAGAATTCTCTAACTCTTGGATTTCATGTCCAAACAGCCCTAAGCCCGCTCCCAGGCCCTGTGGGGGCCTCTTCACCATGACTTTCCACCCTTCTGCCTGTGTGGAGCTAGTTACGGTGTGGACAGAGTTTGGCATCCAATCCTGATGTGGGGCAGAGCTAGGGACAAGGGAGGTGCTGAGTGGCCTCCAGATCTTACTTCTTTTTTTTTTTTTTCTTATCCTAAGCCCTAAAGAGAGGAGGAGCAGGAGTATTGCATACACCAACCCCTCCTCCACTGGTGACCCTGAACCAATCAGACAGACACTCACCTCTGGCCGGTTTTGTGCAAAAACACCAATGAACTGTTCTGTGCCAGTTTTACATTTGTGCTGGAGAAGTCCTGACCCCAGAAATTCAGCCCTGTTGGCCACCTGCACAGACATGGAGAGGTCATGGAAAATGGAAGCATCCTCAGCAAGGGATCCTTGGACAGCTTTCCAACAAGCCCACCTGGCCTTCCCAGCTCCCAGCATGTTGAAAGCCTCAAAAGGCTATAGCCAGGAATTTGACAGGAAGACCATAAAATTATAAAATGGCCTTCCAAAACCCAGGAGGGCACGCCTGATACCCCACCCCCACCCCAGAGCGGGGGAGGGGGTGTGTTGTGTCTGCAGAGATGAACAGGGTGGGATCTGTCCTCTGTCACTTACCTCCTGGTAGGACAGCCATTGGTAAGGTTGTTCAGGCTTCCTGAACCCAAGACAGGGTCCATTTCCTGCAGAGAGACAAGCAAGCTTTGTGCCAGGGAGCAGGGCAGGTAGATTCTCCACCTGCCCTTACCTACCAGGCAGAGGGTGGATGTCCCCTATTGTGGATGTTGGTGGGTCTGGAGAATTTCCTCCTAGCTGTATATCTCTATTGCTGTGGCCCAAGAAGGCCTACCTAGAAGGCATGTCCAACCTGTGTGGCCCATGGGCTCCCCTCCAGTCCCATATGGCTAAGGATAGCCATGGGACCCAGCACAAAACTGTAAACTTAAAACATTTTTGAGAGTTTTGTGGTGCACAGTTCTCAAGTGTGTAGAAAACAACGTCTTGTTGCAATGTCAAAAGTTTGGCCATGCCTGGAAGCTTGCAGGCATGGCTCAATCCAGAGACCAAAGAGGCCAGAGTGGTGCCCACTCCCCCCCACCCCGTGACCTGTATGACAGTTCCTATAGAAGACCCAAGGGACATGGACATCTGTGGGGCCACTAGGAGTAGGGACAAGTTGTGTCTCTGAGACCATCTTCCTTTACCTCATGCCACCGGTTCAAAACCATGTCAGACCGCATGACCTGACAACTCCAGGCCCCACAGAAGCTGTCAACAGAGGCCTGACATCAGGCAGTCTGTGCTGAGGGCTGAGTCAAAGCTGAGGTCAGACTGGGAGCATATAACTCAGCTGTTTCTCTGACTGGTGAGAGGAGGCTCAAGACTGGTTTCTTCTCTCTGCTGACATGGCACTGCCAGTCTCGGCTATCATACTGGCAACCCATCTTCATACCCGCCCAGTGTCCACCCCCCATCGCCACAGCTCTTCTTACCTGAGATGCTAAGCCCCCGGCGGAACACCTGGTACATGGTCCGGGCATCATCATAGTAGTGGGTAAGCAACTGAAGGCTACCTCCGATCACAGACCGCCGGGCTCCACCACTGTCCTGTATGCCAAGCACAGGCCAGAGAAGCTTCCTGAGCCCATGCCATGGTGTTATAAAGCTGTACACTGCTTGGATGCAGCCCTCTGGTCTACACAGCTGAAACTGAAGGTGCTTAAACATGGCCTATTCACTTGGACTGTGTACACCAAATCTATATGCATCCATACCTAAAACATAATTGGCTAATGCACACAGACCCATGTCTCACACAAAAAATCACTACTTAAAGTGTTAAGTTATGCTTGGCCAGTGTGGTGGCTGAATGTAAAATGACCTCCATAGGCTTGTTTGAATACTTAATCCCCGGCTTGTGGAAGGTTGTAAAACCTTCAGGAGGTTGGAGCCTTGCTAAAGGAAGTGTTTCACTAGGGAGTGTGCAGTGGGGTGTGCTGTTCTCTCTCCACTTCCTCCATGGTGATGTGAGCATGTGATGCTGGCTTCCTGCCCCCATCATGATGGACTTGACGCTCTGGAACTGTAAGCCAAAATCAACTCCTTCTCTAAGCTGTTTCTGGTCTGGTATTTTGTCCCAGCAACACGAAAGTAACTGATACAACCAGTGTTGTCCAAGTACCAGGCCCAAAAAAGATGCATTTAGGAAATTGGGGTATGTGTGATCAGACCTAGTTAGCACCAAGATGAGCCAGCAGTGGGCAGTGTTGGGCACATAGCTACCCAGCTGGGTTTTGGTGGACACACAAGGGTTTTCCAGGCCAAATGTGAGCAGTTAGTAGCCAACACACATGCATGGGCCAGGAGTATAGGTTTGCTGAGGAATTGTGGGTAATTCATTCAGCTCTAGATGGACATGGTAGGAGACAGACCAGACCAGAGAGTGTTTCCGACCAAGGAGTCTAGACTTTGGGTGCAGGGCATTGGACAGCCAGCTAGGGGAAAGGTTTTAAACTGGGGAAGTGACGTGATCTGAATCGTGTCTGTCACAAGAGTTGGTGTGCTGGGGCCCTTCTTGCCTCTCACACCTTACTTCCTAATACTTCCAACTTTCATAGTCTACACAGCTCCTGGGAGACAGGGTGAGCTTGTCTTCCCAGACAGGGAAGAAAGCCTTAGCTCCTTCCAGGGCCCTTGGGCCCACATGGTGACCCATTCTGTGGTCAGAGCCATCTCTCCTTCCATCGTGAGCCCAACCAGACTACTCTCCTGTCACCTCCAACTCAGGTGCCCACAGCTGCCTCCCTCCTCATCCAGCTGTCCTTTTACAGCACAAACTGGCTCTGCCCCTCGCTAGTGAAAACCCCAGATAAACCCATGCTGTCCCGAGGGTCTCTCTAAGACTCGCCAGGTGAGTTGCAATTATAAACTTAACCAAAAACCCAACTATTCTTAGTAGTCTCTCTGCACTTTCCCACCAAATCCTTCCACATTGAGGAAGCAGATGTTCCTTTCCTTGCCCACTTGACAACCAGGACACAGTAACCCTGCAACTCAGAGTTCAGAGGGCTGGGGGGATGGCTCAGTGGGTGAAGTGCTTGTCTTACAAGCATAGGGACCTGAGTTCAATCCCTAGTGCCCACATAAAAATGCAAATGCCAGGCACAGGGAGATGGTTCAAGGGTTAAAGGCACTTGCTTGCAAAGCCTGGTGGCCAGGGTTCAATTTACTACCCATCCGCATAAAGCCAGATGGGCATTCATTTGCAAATGGCAAGAGACTCTGGCATGCCCAATGCCCCCCCACACACACAATTTTTTAAAAATGGTGGTGTACACATAATCTCAGTGCTGGGAAGGTGAAGACAAGAGGGCCCCTGAGTCTTGCTAGCTGGCCAACCTAGGCTAACTGATGAACTTCAGGTCAGTGCAAGACTTTCTTTCTAAAAGAGTTCCTGAGGATGACACCCAAGGTTGTTCTCTGACCTCCACAGGTACGTGCGCAAACACACATGTACACTCACATCCACACATATGTGCCCACACACATGCAAACACGCAGACACATTACAAAAAAGAAATTGCCAAGAACCACAGGGTTAGGGTTAGGGTTAGCTTGAGGAGATAGGCGTCTAGCCCAGATTGGGGGGGTCCCCTCTTGCTGTCACTTTACTAGGTCCTCTGTAGAACCTCATTACTGCCCTGGTCCCCATCTTGCACTGTGCTCTCCCTACAAGGCTAAACATTGCAATGTTAATGTGGCCAAGCTGTCTTGTCGAGAGCAAGGCAAGGTGCACAGGCATGTGAGTGGATGTCACTCAAAAGCAGGGAGAGGGGCTGTCTGTCTGTCTGTCTGCTCCTAGCTGGGATAGAACTGTTGACAGGTAGCATGAGGGAGAGGAAACAGTAGTTTCTTCTCAGTATATGCCTTTTGTTTCTTATGAACTGTGAGAATACACTATCGATGCAAAATGAACAGAATTCAAGTTTACAAAACAGGCAAATATTAAGAAGAAAACATTCCATAAACTGAAGAAGCGAATTTCACCAATCCCTTGTCTGCAGGCCACTGTACCATCTACCTACCTGTGAGCCCAGGTTCTGTGAGAGGATGGAGTTCTGGGGTAGACTCGGTTCTGGGTCCCTGTACCCACCAGAACTGTGCACAGGGAGTCTAGAAAGGAATTTGCCTGGAAGCCCCTGAGGAACTGCTTGGCCCACTGAGGCACCAATGAGCCCAAAGGTCCCTCCCAGAGAAGCAGGCAAACCATAGGTCCAAGTGCAAAGTCAAGGTCAGGCTCTGTCCAGTGACAGTTCCCAAGGGAGACAGAAGGAGCAGGTGGTAGGTGGCAGGAGCCCAAGGCTGCTGTAGAGCTCACTGGTTGGGTGTGGGGGGACACGAGCTCTAGCAGACCCCAAGTTAGGCTTCTATCTCTGAGAGGCGGTCCTCTGCCAGCTGCTCCCCCCTTGCTTACCTCCACCTCCTCTGACTGCCTCCGAAGATCGCAGGGTGGTTGCAAGGCCTTCGGCCGGTGAGTGACCCAGTAGGCGAGGACGGCAGCCAGCGCCCCCATACTCACGAGGGTGGTGGCCGACAGGCTGCGGAAAAACTGGCCCAAGTCGCCCAGTTCGGGCAGCCGCAGTATCCTGAGGATCTCCTGGGTCTGCATCTTGTCCAGAAGTGAGAGGACAAACTCTGGAGGAGACATGAGGAAGAGGAGGGCGATCAGATGGGCAGGCTGCGGACCTTGGCCAGGCCCTCAGATGGCAGTTGGAGGTGCAGACTCCTGTGCAATACTGCACCCCAAAAGTTGGTCACCTGGAGAATCCTTTCCTGGAGTCAGGTCAGAGCCCTCAGCACTCACATCTGACATGCTGGCATCTGGCTAGTTTCTCAGGAAGCACATACCCAGACCCTGGGCCCTGGCTGCAGCCACCAACATGTCTTCCATGTTGGAAGAAGCTTGTTGGGCTCCAGGTCCCGGGAGCTCTACCTCTTCTGCGTGACCGTGGTCACGGCGCACCTTTGCTGCTTCGGTATGAAAAAGATGGACAGGCAACACAGCACCTATCGCTGTTGACAGCATGAGTGGCTGAGGAGGATGCTGGTTCCGAGGGAGCGAGGGCCAGAGCTAGAAGCCCACTGACTGTCTGTGGAGACCGATACCTCCAGGCCTGGTGACTTCAAAGCAGTGTCCTGTCTGACTCCATGACCACTGCGGACCTGCACTATCACACACTGGGTGCCAAGAGGCCACATGGCCCCTCTCTTGTCTCGGTACCAACAGCTAATACAACAGAGGGAATCAGGTATTAGAACTGATGTGAAGGGAAAGAATCCAAGAATCCGAGAGGAAGTGCTCAGCAAAGTCCCGTGAGCATGCCTGAAGGGATAGTGTGGGGTGGTGGCCAGGGCACACCCTCATCCGCTGCACTCCAAGTGGGAACAGAGGGCCTCTGAAGGAGACATAGAAGATGCCTCTGGGTGAGTAGTGTAAGGTTTCTGAGAAGCGCCGGTGAACAACTTTAGTTCCAAGAAAGCAGGCCCAGAGGGCTCCTGTGTCCTATAGCCTGAGTTCTGCTAGACAAAGAAGCCACTGCAAAGTACAGCCAGCCTGGCTCTCTGTCCTCATCCTGCCCAGAATGGAGAAGGATGGGGGGGGGGCAGGTGCTAGATGCTGGCATCCCCACCCGGATGTCTGATGTCACTGCCCAGTGAAAACTGAAGCTAGAAGCCACTAGGGCATGCTTGGGTCTGCCTCGCAGGGATGGTGGGGAGGGCCCTTGGTTGACCCTCACTGTCCACAGGCTCTCTGAGTTATCTGCCTGTGGGAGCAGAGGCTATGCTTTTCCCTTCGTGGAAACAAGAAGAAACCCAACAGCGGCCAGTCTGCAGCCAAGGGATGGATATGAGCCAAACAACTGCTTGACCTCCGAGGGAAGCAAGATATGCTGAAATTTCAATAAATAGTATTTGTGCTAAACTGTAACATTACTACCTGGGCATGAGGTCAAAAGTGTGCACAGTCATTGCAAAGAGAAAGAGGGAGGGAGATGGGGTGGAGCTTAAGTACAAGCTCCTTCTTTACTTTCAAGCTATGCATGGTTGAGGATATCCCATTTCTCTGAACCTCCACTTGCTCATCTTTAAAAAGGGCACAATGCCACTTGGGGATGTAAAGCCCTTCACACTGCATCTGGCAGACTCAGAGGCCTATAGTGATGCTTGTCAGTCAAGGGGGTCAAAGGCAAGCCTGGCCCAGGCCCGGTGACCCACAACAGGAGTTTAGGCTCTACAGATGCACAGTAGGCTCTCTGAATCATAGAAATCACAAGTGTGGGTACTTCTGGGGAACCCCAAGCCTGGCAGGGGATCCTCCTTGGGCTCTGGAGACTGGAGATAAGTTTCACCAGCAATCTCTCTGAGTGGGAGCAAGGATGAGGGTACCCCACAGGAACAGCCCACCCCTGGCAGATGGAGAATGGGAGGGTGGGTCACATCATCAGAGCAGTGGCCCAGCCAGAGACCAGTGACTTCACCAAGGAAAACCTCTCTGGGGAGGGAGAGCTCTGGGCACGTGTCCAGCTGGCCTTCTTGGGATATCGATTTCCCTATACTGTAGATGGGAAAACCAGGTGGCAGCCAGGCCCATCAGATGAGTGACTCACTCACTGCTAAGTGGGAAATCTAGACACCCTTGCTGGCTTTTAGGATAGGCTTTGAGCTGAGGGGCACTTCCTTTAGTGAACTGAACTGAATAAATGAGCCCCTGCTTAGCCTCTGAGGGCTCTTCCATATGGTGTAAAAATTTTAAGGAATGTAAGCTAATCTAATAAATCCCTTTTATAATTTTAAAAAAATTGTTTTTCTCACTCTAGCCAAGGCTGACCTAAATTCACTATGCAGTCTCAAGGTGGCCTCAAACTTATGGCGATCCTCCTACCTCTGCCTCCTAAGTGCTGGGGTTAAAGGTGTGCATAATCTCACCCAGTTAAGCAGAGCTTGAAAGGGCATCTTGGAATCATCAGGCTGTGGCTCTTGGCAGTTGCTCACAGACCCTAAGCTGCATCAAAGTGGGCATTTATGGCAGGGGTGGGGATGCAGGGCTAGAGCTGCCCATGCATCTGACAGCCTTCACATGGCCCCTGCTCTCGCCTATCCCATTGCGGAGGGGGGCAGACACTAGGGAGTGGGCAGTGTGGTACAGTGTGGTCCACACTGGGAGGCAGAGGAGGAGCCAGACTCAGCAGGCTTCCGGCAGGAAGTGAATCAAGCTGAGACTGAAGGATGAAGAGGACTGTGTTCCAGGCAGAGGCCGGAGAGCTCCTGGGGCACTATGGGAATCGAGTGTTCTGTTCGGATAACAAGTCTTGAGTCAGTGAAGCTTAATTCTGAGATAGGCTGAGTTTTGGGTCATTGCCACATTGTACAAACCTCCACGGAGAGAAAAGTGGGACTTGCTTAGGTTTTCTGAAATCCTGGTCCCCAGGAAACCCCTTCCTAAACATTGTGCTGTCTGATCCTCACAGCAGCCCCCCACAGTACTGTAAGGAAGAGCCTGTAGAGACTCCTGCTTGGTGAGTGAGGGGCACCATTGGCAAGCTGTAGAGCCGCAAACCATGTCCCTGTTTTGAGTGGCACCTCACCCCAATATTGGCTCTGGGTCTTTTCCCACAACCTGTTTTCTCTGCAATAGTGTAGAAGGCAGAGCAAACCAGCTCCAGCCTTCTCAAAAGAACCCAAGCCAGGTCCTGGGAGCAGGGGAACATAGGGAGCCACTGGCATCTGGATGTGGTATCAGTCAGTGGGATCGGTCCATGTTGTTCACCCTGCCCACCTAGGGTGATGGAGGGCAGTAGATGAGGACTTGGGTACTTCGCCTCAGGTGAGGTGCCCACCATAAGAAAGTATCTGCAGTGGCTGGCACATCCTTTGGCTCATGGCTGGAACTATGCCCCTCCTTGGCAACAAGAGGGTCCATTCTTCCAGCTTCACTGGCCTTCTCGGACAGTCAGAAGCATTTGTTTTTACCCTGAGATTCCCTTCAGACCTAAGAGCCACTGCTGGGCAGCACTGCAAGTCCAGGTCCTCTGAGGACACTGGTCCCCGAGCCAGCCCACACCATCAAGTTCTTGGCATGTGGGAGACCAGAGACTAGGTCTGGGAGCCTCATCTCCTCTGTCTGGGAGTCTCGTCTCCTCTCATTATTTCACGGAGCTTCGGTCTCCTCTGACCTCCTCTCTGTTGACCTGGGGTGGTCCCCAGGGTTCCAGCTTGGCTGTCTCCTTCCATGTCTCAGGGCACTCTCCTGATTGCAGAAGCCATATGGAGGGTACAGACGCCACCCCAGGAGACCAATGGTGCTGCTGTTGCCAAGCAAGCTGCTATGAGTGTTTGTAAATATTCACCTGGCAGGAGGACCCCGGCCCTCAGCAGGAACTAGCCTCCTCTGCTCCCAGCCTAGCATATCCCAAGCGTTGGCCTCCTACCACAGACCTGTTCTGAATACCAAATGGTGGCCCAGGCTGGAAGCCCTGGGACTTCCTCCCACCACCTCACTGTGTCCTGTTCTGATTCGAGGCACAAGGGAGGTAGGGCACACAAACTACAGTCCCTGTGATTAAGAATGGAAGAGAACAGGACGGAGGTGTAGCTGGTGGGAAGTATGCTGGCTCCAAGGTGAGGGGTGGCAGACACAAAGCACCCAGCGCAGATCCCATGGAAATGGCCCTGGGACTGGTGGTCAGCTCTGAGACCCCTCAGCTGGCGTGACTTCCCACCCCAGCACTCCCGGCTTCACAGGCTAGATGGATGCTTCTGTGTGGAAGGACTGCTTCCAAAGTATCTCTGCAACCTGACCACTCTCCACCCCCAAACTCTGACCACCACCAAAAGCAGCCCAGACTCCCACACCAGCCCCTGCGGAGAGCTCTTTGCTCTATTTTCCTGTTACACAGATGTGACCATGTCGTACCGCTCCTCAAAAACCTTATCTGGCTCCCTCCTGCTTTAGGACCCAAAGTCTAAAGCCAGCATGCTGGTCCTGAAGCCCTCCTTCCTTCTCTGATCTCCCCTCCCCTCAGAATCACCCCAGCTTCTCTTGACATCAGCCCAGGACAGGGTTGTTATAACCGGGTCTTGGGTTTCTGCAAGCCTCTGAGTACTTCACAAATAGTGGGCAACACAAGCCACCACATCATCAAAGAACGGCTTTACCTCCCAGTTAAAGAGCTCCAAAGTGAAAACCATCACACTGGCCAGGGCCTGGGGGCTAGGGCCTAGTAAACAAGTTTGGAAAAGGATCCAAAGGTGGATTCCATGCTGGACTGACCTGGGTGCAAATCCTGACTCTTGATAGCTGTGTGGCCTTGGGCAAGTCACAACACCCTTCTGGGCCTCTTCTCAAACAAGCTTGTGGGCAGAGAGAACAACTCCAGGCACATAGTAAGGGAAGCACTCAGTGGAGAGCTGAAGTGGTTATTCCATCTCTTGGCGAGCCAAAAGGGTTCAGAGACAACTTGCAAAAGTAGATGTATTTATACCCTACCTTTCCAGCGGACTCCTGGCACTGAGGAGGTGGCTGAGTTGGTCCCACTAGAACCAGCCTCCCTTTCTAGGGCCTGTGGGGCCCAGGGAAAGAGGTTACCACATCTCGATCAAAGCACAAAAGTGGCGAAGGCCCTGCCCCTGGGGGCAGTCGATGGCAACAGCCGCCAGCTCTGAGAAGCTGGCTGGTGGGAGAGACGTTAGCTGTGGTGGCTCCCTGGTGGCTGGCAGGGGCCAGGGCACAGAGTGGCTCTGTGAGGAGCTGCTGGCCCCTCAAGGCCTGGGCTGCCCCCCCTTTATCTGCCTACTGGGCGGCGCTGGCTCAGATCAGCTGAGGACCAAACAGCCCCACCTTAACCCTCACTCTGCCAGCTTGCCAGGCCTCAGCTCACACCCCACTGCCCTCTCTCACCCCACTTGTCTTCGTCCTGGCGGAAGTTGCTATGGGGTTCTTACAGGACAGTCTTTTTATATCTGCATTTGAGACACTAATTAGATGTCAGGAGCATCAGCCTTGGGCAGGGGACCTGTGTGATCCCACAGTGTAGAAAACAGTGGAGAGTGGGATAGGGGACTGAGGGAGGATTGTACCACCTCTGGGTGACCCTCCAGCCTCTCCCAGACCTCTTCCACCCTCCACTCCAACAAGGTCATGCGGTCATGTGGGTCTAGTTAGTCTCAGATAGAACACCTGCTCAGGAACATTCTGGAGCCGGTAGAAGGTAGAAGACAGAGGCTCATCTTCCAGAGAAGCTCAGCAAGCAGTCCATCTAACATGCTTGCTTGCTCTGAAAGTCACCAAGGTGGCCGACATGGCAGCCAGAATCACACCTTCTCTCCTGCCGGAACTAAAGCTGAGGTCTGAACTCCTGCAGCAAGCACCTCTGGAGACAGAAAGGAAGTTCAGGGACTCCCAGGGAAGGCTCAGGGATGCTTCTGCGCTGTCTTCACAGGGTGTGTGGGCAAGGGAATGCCTACTTCTATAGCTGTTTTATTCCACATTTCATGGCTGTGCAATCTACCTCCCTGAGCACGCATAGACACACAGCGGCTACTAACTAGTGAGGAAGAAAGGAGACCAGGCTACTGGCCCAAACTTCAGGCCCACTCACACTGGGGACCTGGGGATACTTTCCAGTCCTTTTCAAGTAGGCCATGTCTACCCAAATCCATTCTCTGCTCTGTGAAGCCTGAATATTTCCAGGCCCTGGGCCACAGCTCCAAGCTCTCTTGAGAACAGCCTGGCACCCAATCTGCCTGGTATGCTAGAGCCCACAGGATTCCAGTACCATCCTTGTAGCTGATGAAGCTATACCCCTGCTCATCTTACTAGCAGAATCAGATCACAAGGGAGTTTCCTGCCTCAGGAGCCCTCCCCTGAACTTCCCCTAATCTACCCCGATGAACACAGCAGCCTTCAGCCTACAAAGCCTTTTCCCCATCTTCCTTGGCAGGTCCTCTACTCTAGACATCTTCAGAGATGTCTTTCAACAAGACACAAACTTTCTATAATGCTCCTCAGGGAAGCTTTAGAATCAGGAAATCCAGTGTGGCCTGGCTGGTGGTAAACCATGCAGAGTGCCAGGGGCATGGATCTGAGAGAGCAGCTCTAGTCCAGGAAGTAGTGGCCCAGTTACCAAGTTAAGAAAAACTCAGGCCTTACCTCTATACCTGTGCAACCCTACCCTGCAGACCACACTAGGCCCAATAATCTGCACATGGATTCAAGCTCAAGTCTGCTGCAAGGGGCTTTCTCTCCATTTTCCTCTTGGGTTTTAATTAGATTCACAGAATTACAGATGGCTGTTGCAGAGATGAGGCCAAGGGCCTCCCCAATTTGGGAATTGCCAGGGGAGATCCAGTATGCATCTCTCATGAGATTGTGTTGCTGAGTTACCAGGTGAGTCACCTGCCAAGTCCCACTGGGGAGCCTGATTATAGCTCTTACACGTGGAAAGGCCCAACTAAAGTTTGCTGTGATCGGCCACTTTGCAGGTCTTCCCTGGCTACATCAACTCACTGTGGAAGGCCTTTATCACCCTTCACCCTTCTCCTTAGGAGAGCACTTCCACCCAGGGAACATGGACCCATACTTGTGAGGACTGCACCAGGAAACCAGGCTCCAACAGCACTTCTAGAGACTCAAAAGTACGAGTAGCCTTGAGGACAGAGGAGAAAATAGAAACACTATTTTATAAGCTCCAAGGTAAATGCTGTCCTCACCATAAATCAGACACAGCAAAATTCTCAGAGCAGAAGGACAACAGAGACTAAAACAACAGAAACAATAATCCTTCTGGAAATATTTATGATGGGAACTGATGGTCATGATGGACAATGGTTCATGAATGAGCAAAAGTCTCATTCTCTTTCCTTCCATGCCACACCATGTATACTGGTGACTCTGTGATCACCATGCAGGCAGAGGGATACCTCCTTGCTAGGCCCCATTGTCTAGGAAAGACAAGGTCTAGCAAAGGCAAGGCTGCAATATGATCTTGTTCCTATCTGGACATGTCCAAGGTAGGACTGCCAGTGTCTTGGCCACAGGAGCCATTACCATTTCTATCACTAGCAGAGACTGAGGACGCATCACAAACACTGCACGTTCAAGCACAGTGAAGGTTTCATTGGTTTTCCTGGAAGGACCATGCTTTCAGGAAAAAGCTTTGTGAGTCTTGGCATAACAGTTGGGGTTACTGATATGGGGAGTTGCAAAGAGATCTACTTGTCTCCTCGTCACTTAGAAGTCGGATGGGGATACCTGCTCCCCTAGGGAGCAAGAGCAAGGCCATGGCTGCAGGTGGAACCTGAAGGACAGTGAAGCCAGGGCAGGTGACCCCGTGCGTTGATAAACCTCATAACAGGAAGCCCTTGGAAGATGGGGGCACTCGACAGGAGCCCTCTCACAGTGCAGGGAAGGAAGAACAGGCCAAGGAACAGGCAGGAAGCAGAGGTTGGCAGGAGGACATTTAACTGCAGAAGGCACTGTGTATGTCCCAGACCTTCTAAGGCACAGCCCATAGGTCCATTTGGTTATTAAGCACTCTACGGTCTGGGTATACGAAAGTTCCCAAGGCAGGTGTGATTCTCTAACCCAGCCACAGGAACTGCCAGCCAGAAGCCTGTATGACTTCTTTACCCATAATCTCAGGTAGCTGTGTGTGTGTGTGTGTGTGTGTGTGTGTGTGTGTGTGTGTGTGTGTGTGTGTACACATGCATTACACATTAAGTAAGAAAACAGTTTAACCTTTGGTAAGAACACCTTTCTGGCAAATTTGATAACTACTTTTTATAGATCTTACAAGTAACTTTTCTGAGAATATTTCTGTGGGATGCTTTTTCTGCTAGGTTCCTGTCTTATAACTATGCCCTGGAGTTACCCTTACAACCAAGTACTCAGTTTGCTTAAAGCAATGTAATTGGGAGGATCACCATGAGTTCAAGGCCAGCCTGGGACTGACCACAGGGTGCAGCCAGGTCAGACTGGCCTAAAGTGAGATCCTACCTTGAAAACAAACAAACAAACAAACAAACAAACAAACAAACCAATGGAATCAGATTACCTCTGCCTTAGTTTACCTTTTCACTAAACAGTGCAGTACAATATGACCACTATTGACAAGGAATGCTAAACAAGGTGACCTGACCTTAAACTATGCCCTTTGCCCCACTTCCTCATTGACCTGGTGGTGCTTCTGGCTCAGAACGGTGTGTACGTGAGAGGTGCTGACCACCCTGTTGAAAGTAATGGACAGGTTAAAAGTAGTGAATCACCCACTGGAATGTTAAAAGCAGTAGGTGGGCTTAGAGTGATAGAACGTGTGTGAATGGTGTGTGTGTTTATATGTGTGTGTATGCGTTCTGTGTCAGCAGAGTGCCTCAAAATCCCTTCCTTTAATATTTATTTATTTGAGATAGAAAGAGGCAGAGAGAGAGACAGAGAGAGACAGAGACAGAGACACAGACAGAGAGAGAAGAGAGAGAGAGAGAGAGAGAGAATGGGTATGCCACAGCCTCCTGCCATTGCAAAGAAACTCCAGAGACATGTGCCACCTTGTTGCATTTGGCTCTACATGGGTAACTGGGGAATCGAACCTGGGTCCTTAGGCTTTGCAGGCAAGTACCTCAACTACTGAGCCATCTGTCCAACCCAAATCTCTTCCTTTAAGTAAATGCTTGAAGAATTTTTTGGAGTCAAAGATCCTTGTCTCTCACTCATGTAATGATGATCCCTCACTCAATTCACTGGCGTATTGCTATTTTTGCTGTTCAGTAAAGACAGGAGATGAACGCTAGCTTTGGAAGTCTCAGGTCACCTGGCTCAATGGTCAGTTTCTTTTCTTCCAGGACACTGCCACAATTAGGCAAACAGCTACATTTTTTTTTCTAGCTGCCTCCAAGCTCCCAAAATTTCTCCTGAATGTCACAGGAAGAAATAAACATGGATTTCTCCTAGTTCAACAGAAGCCCATTCTGGTCAGCAGGAATCTGCTACTTCCTGAATCAGCCCTCTGGAGGTCTGGCTATCAGCAGCTGAGTCCTTCTGTCTGCCTGTGAGAATGTCCACTGGCTCTAGAGGCAGCCTTTAGCTGGGCTAGGGTACTGGGAACTCAGGCCTTCTTTTCAAGGATAGGATGAATGGGGGAATATGCAAATGGTTGCCTCTCCTCCAGAGCAGCAGGGGAGGGCCTGCTGCTGGCAGGCTTGCCTCACTCCACTTAGGGCCTGTCACATGAAAGGGTTTGTACTCCTGTTGCTGGCTCCTGCAGCCAGGTCAGGCTGGGGCTGTTCTCACCAGAAAACAAAAATCTCTTTCAGACCAAAGGAAAACGAGGTCCCAGCTGGCCGGGGGAAGGCCCTTGGAGATTGTTCACACTGAGGACACCCGCCTCTTGAATCCCCACTTTCCACCCACTGAAAAGAGCCCTTTGGATTCAGAGAGGGAGCTCCAGAGCCTCTGTGGCCACTGAGGAGGGCGCTGTCAGGTTGAGTGGGCCGGACCACAAATAGGGTCACCCCTTCTGAAGCTTTATTGGTTTTGTCCTTGCATAGATAATTATGGTCAGGGGAGGGGTGGAGGAGAGGAGAAGGTGGAAGGAGGATTTATAAAAATTAAAGATGTGATGAATAAGCCATAGGGAAAACTACTTCTTTGCTAGCTAATAATATATATGTTTAAAAAAAGAGATAGTTTGGGCAGACATAGCCTGTGGAGGAGGATAATGTTGTGCCCAGAAGCCATAGATTGTTTTAGTGCTGAGAATACCTTCCAGTTGGTTATGGAGGCCTTTGATGCCTCCAATACATTACAGACTATTGCCAAGAGTCTTGGTTGCCCAATATAACTAGAGAGTAAGACCCTATTGCTGAATACTATACATGCTTAGGCTACTGGACACTGAGAGATCAAGGTGGAGCTGAGTTGGAGGCCTCCTCCCTGTGAACTAGCCGTCACGATGCTGGAAAGAGCTCTGCAGCTTGTTGGGGAGAAAAGTCATCAGCAGTCTTAATCAGCAGCAGACCCTGCAAGCTTTATGGCTGGCCAGCCAGGCCAAATGTATCAACTGGTGCAATGGTGGCATTTCTGTTATGGGGAAACCAACTGCTCTCTGATTGGATTTGAGGACTGCTCCAAGTGAAGGAATTCCTGCCTGGTACAGAAAATTTAGTCAAAAGATTATGGCTGGGGAGATCATAAACTTTAGAGGGAAAACTACTGATGCTGTTTGGTTAAATGGATATGTTATATCCACCAAACTGTCCAAAATATCTGTGTTTTTTTGTTTGTTTGTTTGATTTTGGTTTTTCGAGGTAGGGTCTCACTCTAGCCCAGGCTGACCTGGAATTCACTATGCAGTCTCATGGTAGCCTTGAACTCATGGTGATCCTCCTACTTCTGTCTCCCTCGTGCTGGGATTAAAGGCGTGCACCACCATGCCTGGCTAATAAGTGTTTTTTGCCCATATATTAATGCTACTCTCACTTTTGGTTAGAGAAGCTTCTCTTTGCAGGTGGTAGTGACCACTTGGGGTGACTCAAAAACCACAAAGTGTTGAGAAGAAGTGACTAAGTGACACATCTGTATCACACCGTCTAAGGCTCAGGGAGTACTGGGAAAGAGGTGGCAGAATGAAAGAGCCAAAGGAAGGGAGGACTGCTTACAATGCAGTCTTCCAGACACAAAGTGGACATGGTATTCATGGCCTCACAGTGGCTGATGCCAACTACACAAGACCTGAGTAACAGAAG
>PVHP010006368.1:0-60731 GCA_004024765.1 Zapus hudsonius | reverse complement strand
TTTTCAAACTGAGTGATGGCAGGGGGTGGGAGAAAGAACTGTGCAGAGAGGGTTCTGGGTCAGGTTGGTTAGTCATTGTTTTAGATATATGTATTGCAGTTAACATTACTTGGCATTGAAAAAGTACTGTTAGAAGTATAAAAATAAATGTCCTGTTAGTTTTTAGGAAGAATTGTTTTCTTGGAGTTGTTAATCCATCGTGAATTTAAGTCACTGGTGGTACAGAGGGAGAAGAGGGTAGATGAGGGAAGGGCTGGTACCTCCACATCTAGTTATAACCATAGGGCTATATTTGAAAAGTACTTGTTCATTATGCACAGAGTTCATTATTCCACATCTAAGCTTTTTACACATATCCTGAAGTGACAATGTATGGTAACAAAAATTTAGTGAATTAGCTCATTTATAAATACTCTGAAGAATTCCTGCCTCTCTGTTTTTAGGGAAATTGGTCTATACTTTATACTATATCTGTGTTTAGTTTAGTTTGTATCAAGGTAATGTTGGCTTTTTAAATGAGTTCAGCAGTGTGATGTTTCCTTTTTATGGAATAGTTCGAAGAACATTAATATTAGTTCTTTGAAGGGTTGATAGAATTAAGCAGTCACTACATCTGTACATGTACTTTTCTTTTGTGGGAGGCTTTTAATTACTGCTTTAATCTTAATTGTTATGGATCCATTTTTGTTTTCTTCTTTAATTTTAGTAGGTCATGTGTCTAGGAATTTATCTAATCTAGAATTTTAGAATATGTTTTCAAAGCACTTCCTAATGAATCTCTCTATCTCATTTGAATTCATAGTAACCTTAGAGATTTTCTTCTCTAATGTCATTTATTGGGGTTTGCTTTTTTGGTTATTTTTTTCTAGGGCTTTGTCAACCTTATTTAACTTTTCAACCAAGTATTTACTTGTTCGATTATTGTGTTGTTCTTTTTGTCTTCATTTCATTAATTTTTCTCCTTGTCATTATTTCTTACCATCTGCTGCTTTGGGGTTTTGATTTTTCTTGCTTTTCTCATACCTAAAGGAATAATGTTAAGTTATTTGAAGTAGGGTGTTGCTCTAGCCCAGGTCACCTGGAACTCACTATGTAGTCTCAGACTGTCCTTGAACTCACAGCAATCCTCCAATTTCAGACTGCTGAACTATTTAATTTTCACCCTGGTTTATTCAATGATTCACTGGTCATTCAAAAGTATATTTTCCAATCTCCAGGAATTTGTATATTTTCTATAATTATTCTTGCTATTTTGTTTTGGTTTTATTATATGATAATCTGATAAAATGTAAGAGATTTTAAAAAATTCTTTCATATTATATGACATGATTTGTGGCCTAGAATGTGACCTGATTAGAAGATGTTCTAAGAGTGCTGAAAAGGAGAATTTGTTGTTGTTGTTGTTTGTTTCTTTGTTTCTACAGGATAAAATATTCTATAGAGCTATTAAGTCTATTTGATATAGGATGTACTTTTAATCTGAAATATCTCTGTTGATTTTTTTATTTGGATGACCTATCCAAAGGTGAGAGTGAGGTATTTCAATTAATCACTATTATTGTATTATGACCTGTCTGACCTTTTATTTCCATTCGTGTTTATGAATTTGGGAACTTATATATGGAGTTGTTCATTTTATTACTATTCAGTGTCCTTACTATCTCCTGTGACTAACTTTAGTTAGAAGTCTACTTTATCAGCTATCAGAATAGCTATGCCAATTTGTTTTTGGTTTTTGCTCACTGGATTCATTATTTTCCAGCATCTGACTCAGTCTATGGCTGACTTTACCAGTGAAGTGAATTTTTTTTGGAAAACAAAAAATTGGTTCTAGTTTTGAATCTAGACATAAAACTGATGCCATTTTATTGGTAAGTTTAGCCCATTTACATGTAACACTATTTTCAAAAGATATTTATTTATTCCTAAAGAATAGTGGTTGTTTTGCTGATTTGTTGAATTGCCCTTTATTCTTTCCTTTCTCGCTTACTAGTATAAGATATTTGCTGGTTCACTGTTTTTAACATGAGGGATTCCGTTCTAGATTTCTTTGTTCAGCTATCCCTCTTCTAAAACTCATTCATTTCTTTTCCTTTTCTTCTTCTTCTTCTTCTTCTCCTTCTTCTTCTTCTTCTTCTTCTTCTTCTTCTTCTTCTTCTTCTTCTTCTTCTTCTTCTTCTTTTGTTTTTACAAGATAGGGTCTCTCTCTAGCCCAGGCTGACCTGGAATTCACTATGTAGTCTCTGGGTGGCCTCAAATTCAAGGTCTCAAGGTGATCCTCCTACCTCTGCTTCCCAAGTGCTGGGATTAAAGGTGTGTGCCACCATGCCTGGCTCCTTTCTTTACTTTCATAATTTAAACATGGCATGAGCAGAAGCTGGACATCGCCTCTGCCATAGCAAGTACAAAACAGCACCTGATAGTGAACTGAAGTAACACTGGCAAGCTAGGGGCTAATAAACTCAAGGTCTACTCACAACAACGCTCCTCCTCCAGCAAGGTCCCACCTACCAAATTACCACCAGATGGGAATCAGGCACTCATAAAATATGATTTTATGAGATATCTGATTCAAACCACTATATTAAGCTCCTGACTCCCATAAATTGATGATCATCCATGTTGTAAAATGCAATGAATTTAGTGCAACTTTAAAAGTCACCATAGTTTTTTATTAATCCCAATACTATTCAAATGTCCCCATATCCCAAGGTCTGCTGACTGGGAGCCTGTAAAGCCAAAAGTATATCAGAACAGAGTAAACATTGACATGGCAGAAGCTGGTATTGGGCATTGCAAAGAAAGATTGAACCAATGCAAATCTAAAATTAACTGAGAAAACATCTAATACTGGTTAGAAGATGGACTATAATGTCTACTGTTATTTAAAACAGTCTTAAATTTTATCACGTGTCCTTGTCTTTGCCTCCACTGCAGTGTTAGAGTTACCTTGAAAGCATGTTAAATGTAGTCTAACTCTCTCTATTGCAACTATTGACAAAGACATGGCATACTTTGCCACTCATTGCAAACAAAAATGTAAAATGATATATTGTGGCATGCACTTTGACAATCTCTTAGGAAATGCAAAATAAAACTATAGTATGATATAGAAATTGTACTTCTGGTCATTTATCTCTTCAAATAAAGGCTTTTTTGCATAACTTCAATAGGAAAAATACTCTTTTTAAAAACCCTATTGTAGTAGCCTTAAACTAGAAGCAATCCAGACATGATTCAATAGCTGATTATTTAAACCAAGTGTGGTATCATCAAATTGTAGAATAGTACTTATCCCATGAAAAAGTAATGAACTACACAACTTTGTGTTGCTATAAAAATACAATAGTCAATTCAGTTACAATAAAGATGGGCTTATTTTGGTTTATGTTTCTAAATATACAAAATCATGCAGTTCCATTCTTTGAGCCTCTTGTAAGGACAAGTGGTAAGCCTGTGGCAAAATGAAGTGCTTATGTGAGCCAAGAAGTAAAACAAAGTATTTCAGAGACCTGATTCCCACAGGACCCTTCAGGGCATGCCCACAATGACTTAAGGCCCTCCCTCTAGATACCAGTTCTCAAAGGTTGCACCACTTCCAAATCATATTACATAAGCCACAGAAATATAGGAAAAGGAAACAACCTCCATGATTCTCCAAGGAATTGTGCTGAATGAAAAGTGTCAATCACCAAAATGTATATATCATTTAGTTTTATTCATGAAACTTTTTTTTTAATTTGGTTTTTCGAGGTAGGATCTTGCTTTAACCCAGGTTGACCTGGAATTCACTATGTAGTCTCAGGCTGGCGTTGAACTCACAGCAGTCCTCCTAACTCTACCTCCCTAGTGCTGGGATTAAAGGTGTATACCACCATACTCAGCTGAAACTTTTTTTATATAATAAAATTATAGCAATAGAGAACAGAATGATGGTGATCATGGAGTTATGGATGATATGATATGACTGTGGGAACAAAGTGTACATGGATATAAAGGTGTCCCTCAGTCATTCTTGCAGTGATGGAATTTCAGTGGAGCTTTCAAAAATCAATTAATTTATCTGCATATATGTGTTTATATATGTGCATGCACACAGCTCATACAAATAAACACTTGATGTTGACACTACTTTTTGTGTCTGGTTTATGTGCATAGCTTGGAAAATGAATCTTGGCCATTAGGCTTTGCAAGCACTTTTAGCTGCCAAGCCACCTTACCACCCCTTGCACTGGATCTTGACAGATACAATTTCAGTATTATGGTTCTCATACTATTATACTAGTTAGTATTTTATGGCATTATCATTTGGGATAACTGAGTAAGTGCCTTGAGATTCCATGAGAATGCTTACTGGATCTGCATATAAAATGTAATTATCTCAAAGTAAAACAATTAATTAAACAATGTGGGAGTAGGCTACAATAAATGTGTGTCATCTATATGAATAAATCATAAGCTACTCTTGATGGACATGCAAAACCCTAAACAGTATATAGACATGCTGTAATTTTGGGCTTAAAGACCCAAAAATAAAAATGGTAATTCTTTTAAATTTAATTTCAATGTAAAAAATGAAAATACCAATGCTCCCATTATTTATTTATTTATTTATTCATTTATTTTTTGAAATAAGGTTTCAATGTCTCCCAGGCTGACATGGAACTCACTCTGTACCTCCAGGCTGGTCTTGAAATCATATTGAACCTCCTACCTCATCCTCACTAATACTGGAATTAAAGTTGTTTCTCACCACACCCAGCACTACCCATTTTTCAAATTCCAGAAATATTTTATTGATTTTTAAAATACCTAAAGAGGAGTTGGAGAGATGACTGAGCAGTTCAAGGTGGTCCCTTGCAAAACCTGATGGTCTGTATTCAAATCCCCATTTCCCATTTAAAGCCAGATGCTGAATGTGGTACATGTATCTGGAGTTTGTTTGCAGTGACAGGAGGCCCTAGTGTACTCATTCTCATTCTCATACCCCTTCTCTTTTCAAATAAATAAAAATATTTAAAAAAAATATCTAAGGCAAGGAAAACAAGAATATCAAAAAATTCTATAAAAAGGTATGTAATGGTGCTCAATTTGACTTATAAAATTAAAAACTGACATACAAATAGAGATTATATTTTTCTATGGTATTGGAAAAGCTATAAATATTATAAAGTAAGGTTTTGGTAAGAAAATGGGGTTAGTAAGCAAATGCATAGAGCACTGATTGATTTAGTCATGTGCTACTACAATAGAGCATGATGTCTCTAGGAGTACAGGAGGAAGTTATTTATAACTTGCATGCAGATCAAGCAGGTATGTAGACCGAGATCATTAGTATGTATTATCTGAAAGAGCATGGTAGAAAAATACATGGTGGAGATACACACAGATATTCATATATAGATATATATACATAAATACGGAGACCTGCATTTCGTGAGTCCTTAGAGCAGTGTTATTGCCCATAAATCTGAGAAATAGTGATATCTATATTTTCCTTTGTCATTTTCAGCAAAAACAGCACTGCATGTGTTTCTGTTTGGGATAATACAATCACAGACTTTAATATTTTAAAAGATTAATCTAAACACAGTATAAGACAATTCTACAAATGCCTCTTAATGTAAGTTAGAAACAAATAAAATGGATAATTTTATAGATCAATACATCAATATATCTATTGATTTAAAACTATAGAACATATATTTAAAATCAATTATGATCAAAGGTTTCATAACCTGATAGCATCTATAACTCAGGATCAGCTTTGATAACACAAATCTTCACTCATACAGGCTTAGACAATAAGGGATTCATCATTTCATCAAGTGGGTACTTTGGAGATAGGACTGATTTCAGGATTGTTTTAAACAATGGTTTAATGTTGCCATATTTATTTCTATCTAAATGGTTCTGCCAAATTTGTGTTCACCTTCATCCTAAGGCTGGTGAGAGAGCCTTCTACTGTGAACAGGGCAACATACATTGCCATCATATCTATCAAGAATCAGAGGGGAAAAGGTGATAGGACTCAGTTGTAGAGTGGCTGCCTAGCATACCAAACCCTGGGTTCTTCAGGTACAAGACAACAGCAATAGTGGTTGTAGTGGGGTAAGCCTGCGACTGTAGTGGTGAATTCTCTTCCAGTCATTAAGTCATCTCTGAGGCGTGAAAGTGTACATAATTACTCAAGCCTATCTTCAGCCCACTTCTTCATGCCTCCCAAGTATGTGAAGTCATTTACATTGTCTATTAACAATGTTTAAACGAGGCATAGCAAACATATAAAAAAAGCAAAATATCACAATTTCCCAGATAAGTATCTGAATGAAACGAATTGGTTCAGATATAACAGAACTATAGCATATCATAGAAAGTGATTTAAACTTGAATCAGTAGTTCACAGAAAATCAAAGGCAAATAGACAATAAAATATGAAGATGAATTCATTTTCCTTAGTAGTGACTAAAATAGAAATATCTGTGACTATTTACTTTTATTTGAAATGCATCCAATTGCCAATAATTAAAATGAATAAGAGTAGCTTAAGATAAGGAAAGAGCAGAAAGTATTTTCATTAACTTTTGGTAAGGTGTGAAATGCTCTAGATTTTTTTCAAAAGGAAATTGTTAGGTAATATTAGAAGTATTACAGTCCATTGCTGTTCACATTTAGGTGATTTTTGGATTCCTAGAGTGTTCTTAGGTTTCTTCAAGTAGCAGAGGGTAAAATCTCTTAGGGAACAAGTCTTTGAACAATGTGGAGTGGAAACCTAAGGAACCATGAGAATAAAATTAAGATCAAATCTCAAGTCATTTTACAGTATACTAGATGGCTGTCATGTTGATTCATTCTGCAACTTTCAACCACCCCTTTTATTTGCTAGGTATATAGGCCTGTTTTAGGAACAGAAAACAAGAAACTACTTTCTCCTCAGCCCCTACTCAAGCAGTGAGATTGAGTGTTGGTAGTACTGGAGAAGGAGGGTCAAGATCTGACCTGAGTGAGGTTGTGTGCTGTCTGCCTTGCTGTCCAGTTTGGCATTAAAGGTTAATTCCTTCACTGGACCATCTGTGTGATCTCTTTCCTTTGATATATATGCTCATATCTGAACCTCACACGCTGAGGATTCTGCCATCTGTTCTGTTTTAGAACTGGAAGACATCTTCCATGTTTTCAGTATCCCTGGATTTCTCAGCCAGGTCCCTCATCTTGACTCTTCCAATGTAGCACAAATTTTACCATACCAAACTTGGCCTTAGACATTTAAATTCAATGAAAAGCATCTTAGAAGGAGATTCCACTGTATGACTCTTCCTCCTTTTCTGCTTATCATTTTTCATCCCTGTTTTAAAATTTGTTTTTGTAACTTCACCAGCAAAATAATCTCTTCATAAATTATATTTAAAGTAATTTCAGTATGTTATTCCTATAATAAGGGAATAATCTAGCTAAGAAAATGTTCCTCTCAATTACCAGCCAATTCTTTCCTTTAAAAAAATATGCAGCTGTTGAGAAACACTGAGTGTTTGGGTGTCTTTGAGAGATAACTTGTTATTTTTTATAGGTATGTTGACAGGTGTCTTAATTCATGAGAGAGATGCAGGGTTGCATATGTTATATTCTGAACAGATAAAGAACTAAATGAAGTTAGACACTTGGCAGTGACTTTGAATGAGCTGGGCTGGTGACTTTCACAGATGTCTTTGGGCTTTGCCGGTTGATGCTGTCTTTAGGGAATGGTTTGGATTTGATTTAACATTGTATAAATTGGTTCACTCACCTTTGAGTGTGGAGGATGTATTGCTTCGTGCTCCCTCAGATTAATGTACTGCCAGCAGCTCTGAAGCTCCCATCTCAGGAAATTCATTAACATGTTGGGAAATCTGGGGACCAGGTGTGGCACTGAAAGGTTAATCTATCCTCATTCCTCTTCCAGAGCAACTTCAGAGTGAATTATATATACTCTAGTCATTAAAGTGAACAAATGAAGGCAATCTACTTTGTGCGTGCAGTGGGATTCATGCACTGCTGAATTTCGATCATGGGGCATGGACATTGTATGTGTGTTTATGAATCTTGCACTCACCCTGTAATTCCTACACATCATTAAATTAGTTGTATCGCAATTTTAAACCATTTTAAGTATGTACAGTTTTTGCTTTGGTTCTCCAGCTAAAAGAAATTTGTAGGCACTAATACAAAGACATTGACATTCTGGAGTATTCCAATATGTACAGAAGAGACACTTCAAGTAACCGAGTCTCTTGAAGGTTATACTTGGATCTTTATTGGGTCTGGATCCTGTCACCCCCATACTTATAATTACCTAAGACTACTGTTGCTCCTGTCTCACTTCATCTCAGCACATTTTTCCTTTTGTATCCACCTTTTTCCACCTAAGAAACTTTAGTCTTTATAGCTCTTACATTTTGCCAAAAATCTGGATTTTTAAAAAGTTTCCCTATTATCTATTTTTTATTTCTTTCAAGTATCTTTTCCAATCTTAGTAACTTCATTTTAATTTGTTAACTTTAGAGTTTTCACTTCAAAATTTACCCATAAACACTATATTTTTAAATAGAATAGTACTATTTGCATTATCATATCCCAAATTTAAGTATTAACCAAGCATTAGTTAGGTATAGTGAGTCCTGTTGTAAATACATTATAATACATAACAACAATGTATTGGTTTAATGAATCATTTTATTTCTAATTGTTCCTTGGTTTAATTTGGTACCAGTAACCTATTTGCCTACCTGTAACTCTTAGTGCATTCTTATTAGCACTGAATATTAAAAGGAAAGAAGATTAAAAAAGGCCAGTCAGCACCACCTAAATATCAAGGTGAACATAAGGTCAGATTCAAGTTTTAGGAAAGAAAGAATGTAAGAAAAAATTCTTCCTGAGCAAATATGTATGACATTTTTGGCAAAATGTTTACACTGACAAAGTATTGTCTATAGTCTCAAACTGCTTATTTAATGTCCAAACTCCATTATTCGCTATGGGAAAGGAAATAAGGAAACATAAAGGACCTCTTATTGTGGTTTTGAAACTTTGGGCCAGAGATGGAGAAGATGAATTTGAGGTACTCCTTCCTGGTCAGGCTGATTGGATAAGAGAGCTAGATTCTTTTCTTTTCATCCTAATTAACAAAAAGTGTCCTGTGAAGGAATGGCTTATCTTCACCTATTTGGACCGGTTCTTACAGATTAAATCAAGATTTGACTGTCATCTAGTGATAAGCTTCACTGGTTTAGAAAAAAAATTCAGAGTCTGATAGTTCTGATTTAACATGATAAAATTATATCTGTACCCAAATCCTTTAGCATGGGTCTAATTTCTTTTATGTTCTGGGACCTAGCACTCTACTAATGTGGTCTGAGCAACACATTGCTGGTAAATGCTGGGGCTCAAAGCAGAGTTTCGAACTCTATTGGGTCCAGTAGCACCAGAAAACCGTTGCTGAAACTATGCAAGGCTAAAAGGCCTGGAACTCACGAATATGTCAATGTACATGATGATGAATTTAGGTTGTAGATGGAATTAAGGTTGCTAATCATCTGATGATAAAATAGACAGACTATCCTAGATTCTTTAAGTCCAGGTAAGCCCAGAGGTCTTTAAAAGGGATGGAGCCGTGGACTGGTCTGAGTGATGAGATTTAGAAAGTACTGCTTCTCCTTTGTAAGAATATTATTCTTAAGTCCTGACAAATTTTAGCTCATCCTTCCTAGGGTCCTTAAATAGGAAACATTCTTTTCCCTATGTTCAGTGCAATCTGCTATTTGATCTGAATTTAGAGAGAAAGTATCACAATGCCAAAAGAAGAGGAAGGTGTGGGGCGCCAAAACTCTCATAAAGGATTGCAGGTGCCTGGAGTTAGAGGTTTCTCAGGTTAGAGGTTGCTCAGAAATTCAGGATCCCTGGGTTTGAGGACATCCCATGAATGTCAAGTCCCTCATTCAGGTGACCCTAGGACTACAGGTGCCTGTAGTTAGAGGAACTCTAAGAATACAGGTGTCCTATGTTAGAAGTTTCCTGGAATGCAGAAAATTCAGAATAGAGGACACCAAAGACTACAGGGTTCTGGGTTAGAGGTCTCTCATAACTTCATGGTCTCCAAATTAAAGGTCACCAGGAATGCAGGAGCCTCAATTTAGAGCCTCTCAAGGATTAGACAATCTTTAGATTAGAGGAATTTGGAGATGTCAAGGTTCCTGTGTTAGAGGTTCCCAAACTACAGGATCTCCTGAGTTAGAAATTACCCATGACATTGGGAACCACAGTTTACAGCTCCTCTGGGTCTACAGGTCTAACACAGTCTTTTAAGATTATAAATGTGCCCTTGCATTGTGTTTTTATTGGATGCCACAATTTGGATATGTATTTTTATTATTTTTAATAAAGTGTTTCTAATTTCTTCTTTGATGTCAGATTGGAATCTATAACTGAATTTCAAAATATTTTGAAAAATACTTAGATATACTATATTACTGTGGGTAGAGGGCATACTTTGCAAGATATCTATCTTTGTACCTTACTGAAAGATTTTAAGGACTAGTGTGTTCTTTATTTTGCTGTACCATTCATGTGCACTTAGAAGGAACATATGTTTATAGGAGCCCAACATTGTATTTTGTAAATTTCAGCTAGGCCCACTTATCTGATTGTGAGGCAGAAAGCAGGTAGTATATAGTCTTGAGCAGTTTTGAATCCCACTGCTCAGATCTGCTGCTTTTCCAGTGAAGGGTGGCAAATGTTCTTCAGCTCAAACCTAGGCCTGCTGCCTGACACAGAGTGGTTTCACAGTCCATTATTCTTCATGCTTCTTCCTCAATTTTTCATTATCACTTCTGAAAAGGGCACTGGTGAGCACTTTTCCCCCTCAACCATTTTCCTACCTTTCCAACAGGGAGCCCAAAGGCCTTTTCTGCATTACAAATAGCATAAATCACTCTATTATAAAAGTTAACTTCTCAAAAATTGCATTGTTCAACATACTGGTTGCACTTCACTCCATGTGCCAAAAACACATCCACAGTTCTTTCTTGTCTCTACGTAGACTTAATTAACACTACTTTTAGCATGTCAGGCAGCTGCTTTAATATGATAGAATTAAGATTTCTAGAAGCCCTTCTCTCCAGTTGTGAAGTACCTCCTTAAAACTAAAAGATCACTAGAAAAGCTCTTATACACACAAACCTGATTGGGTGTCTTCCTTGGGAGTACATTTTACTGATCTTGTCCAGTATTGTGACTTTGAAATTTGTGCCCAGGCTTTAAAGCCAAATAGTGCTGAATATGTTATAAGTCCTGAAAAACATCTCTAATTTTAAATTGGTATGTTTATAATGACATGTTAGAATCATAAATTTTGTATTTTAAAAGGGAAGACAAAGCTATTAATGTATTTATTAATATATGTTAAATATATATTTAATTATTTTTATATAAATATATTTAAAATATATGTTTTAATAGGGCTATATCCCTTTCTATCAAATAAACTGAGTGAGTTCATCAAAGTGAAATTTACAAAGAACCAATTATCAGGTGCAAATTGCCAGTTAAACACTAGGGACTTTTATTTTATTAGTGAACCTCCAGAATTGGTGCACCTTTATAAGCTAATGAGTTTTTACAGCCTCATGAGAGCCCATGAACTCAGACAAAAATGGATACTACAATATTGTGATTTAACAAATTATTTTCCAGCATTGCTCAAGTAAGTTTAGAAAGTGTGAACTGCTAAAATGTGTTTTTATTAGTGTCTTAAAGGAAAATAAATATGATTATATTTATTATACCTATCAATTTTTCATCTTATACTTCTCTTTCTAAAATTCTTACCTGTTTGTCACTATTTTCACATACTCATTTATATGTACACACAGGTACATATACACACATATACCTAGAGACTGGGTAAAATCTACAAATCTGAATCTTATTTTAACTGTGAAAAGCTTTCTACTTTCCTTATCACAAATTTCTGAAGTTAGAATATTAACATCCTAAAATGCCAATCAAACTGTGGACACTGTTCATAAAAATTATTCCAAATTATGCTCATAATGTTCAACTAAGTTTGACTTCCCTGTCCTTAAGTGGTATTATTTTTAATTTATAATCACTATAGAATCAATGTCTGCCCACTCTTACCCTTCCATTCTCCTTTCATGCTCTCTTCCCGCTTCCTCTCCCCTGCATTCCCTTATTTTTCTCCTCTCTAATGCAATGGTTCTTGATTTTCTAAAGCTGATCAAAAGGCTTTCTTTTCCTTTAAGTTCATCTATCTTCAAGGCATTCTTCAGCTGATATTAAAAAATGATGTTTTGATTCTTAAGCAAACTGTGTTAAATGATGTTAAATACGGGTGATTTCTTTATCTTTATAAAGGTGTGATTTGTCAAAGTTTGTAATATATTAAGTTGCATTAGAAATCATGGAAGAGGATGAAATGCAGTTTCTCTACAGCTTATTTGATTGTAGATCATTCTAAAAATAAAAGCTTCCAGGAGCTCTAGTAATATTTGCTTCATATAAAATAATTCTTAGTCTTTACCTTTAGTTTCTTCATGATCTTGACATTAAAAAAAGTTTGTAAATTTCATAGAAACTGAAATGTCCTTTACAAAAAAGTATTTTTTAATAATAAAAATATGGTTGTACTCTCATACCTCTTCACCCTTGCCCCGGTTCTGCTAAGGGTCTTCATTGGTGGGGTTATTGGTATTCATTTTGGGGATAAGAGGCCTCAGTTAGTCTCTGCTGGAGGTGGGGGGCATGGTGCCTCAAGCTATTCCTGACCACCCTGACTACCCTAAGGGCCTTACAATCTTTCTGCCCCCTCTTCCACAATGTTCCCCTGAGCCTTCCGTGGTGGGCAAGACAGAGATCTGCTTTAGTGTAGTCTCTCTCTCTCTCTCTCTCTCTCTCTCTCTCTCTCTCTCTCTCTCTCTCTCTCTCTCTCTCTCTCCTTAATAACTGATTTAGGACTTGACATATATTAGGGAGCCATTGAAACATCAATTTGTGGTGAGGATTATTAATGGAAAAGAATTTAATGTGCCAATGGTTCTGAGCCCTAAAACCCTTCTGTGATCTCACAGCTTCTCATTTTGTTTATGCAAAGAACACTCAATCCACTTTGTCTCTTTGATCAAGTAGTTTGATGCCAGAACTCTCTAATTCACTGTAGTTGCTTTTAAAAGAAGGTTGTTAAATTTGAACAATTATCCTGTTTCTTAATCAGCAATGACATTTTTACAGTGAAAACTCTGGAATCTACCAGGACTGGATTTCTTATTGCTATTGGCTGAGGTAGGGGATAATTTTGCACACAAATAAAAACATTGGCAAATTACTGAAGCACAAATTTTCAGAATCTAACAATCAGACTGATGCTTTGTAGCTCTAGCCTTATTAAATTAGGGACAGTCTGTGGTAGTCCAAAGCAGCCTCTACCCAGTGCTTTCTTCAAGGGCTGTCATGTGAGAATTATAGTGCATTTTTTTCATGGGTGGAAGGTGTTTATTTCAGTTTACAGGTACAAGGGGGAAGTTCCTGGCAGAAGATGCTGATTGCCTAAGTCTAATCAGAGTAACTACCAAACAGCCAGCAAACCCCAAAAGCAACAAGCACAAACAGGTAGCAAGCAGGAACCCAGAGCTTATACTCCTCTCTTACACCTTTGGGCTGGGAATCAGACCCACCCACAAACACACCTTAGTGCTGGACACAAGGCTCTTCCCCCAGTGACACCTCCAGAAGCCAAGCAGCTGGCCCATTGTGCATTTGGCCTTACGAGGGTACTAGGGAACTGAACCCAGGCAGGTGGGCTTTGCAAACAAGTATATTTAACCACTGAGATACCTCCCCAGCTGCAAATTTTGACATTTTTTCCTCTAGGACATATTCCTAGAATCAGCAGTGCACTAAGAAAGTGCACGCTGTTTTTCTACTTGGAGGCCATCTGCTCCACAACTACTTGATCTCTGAAATTAAAAAAATTATATTTTAATAAAATTATTTTAAATTAGTATGTTTTGAATAGTTCATTTTAGGATTTGCTGAATACGTAGTTAACAAGAGAAATTTGATTAAAGTTTAATCTTTTAACATAGAGCACATGCCGTGTAATGTATATGAATTGATAATCTAAGGAAAACATGAAGTTTTAGAAAATTAAGATTCTGGATTGGGGATTTCTCTTTTTGGCAACTTGTACAATAAATAGTACTCAAATCTTTCTTTTATTTCTTTAAGCAGAAGACTGAAAGAGTCCAGCAGAAGGACCTGCAAATATAATTTAGTGAAAGTTTACAACATATATTATACCAGCTGCAGAGAAATCCAGGGAGGCCCCTAATATCAAGCACCTGTGATTTCTGTATTGAGTCACAAGAATCATCAGTAAGAAGGAATTCAGTAATGAGAAAACAGCTTGTGCTAAGAAAATTAGAATAACAATTTGAACTCTGAAGGTGAAGTAGGATGTTTCTAGGTCAATTCATTAAGGAAAAAGCCAGACAAACAAATGTATTGAGAAGGAAAATTTTTTCCATAGATGAAAGAAAAGTACAAAGAAAACTCATATGTTCTTGCTTGTAGGTATTACTTTTCAACAGTTTACATTAAATGGCAGATGATTGTGAAACCTAGGCACCTGTAGTGCAAAAAAAAGAAAGTTGGCTTTTCATGAGAGAAGACACACAATGGCTCTCCTAAACCACCAAGGTTCAATTCATTTTTTTCATAAATAGTTGTGCCTGCTACCCCAGTGGCCACTTGGTAATGAAAGATTGCCAGAACATTGAGAGTTAAGAAAAATACTGCATCAATGTTAAAGAAGTACTTTATTATCTCAAAGAATAAAACTTTGAAAGTATTTATAAATCACTTATATTAATACCAAGGCACTTTAGTCATTTGAGATGCAGTTAGCTCTCTTGATAAAAAGAAACCAGCCAGGTCATTTCACTCTTTTTTGTTAATATAACTTCTTTCAGATCCTGGGGGTTTACTGAATGTCAAAGCCATATCTTATGCAAAAGGTGAATTTGGTCTGATTGAATTGAAACTGATGTAACTGTGATATATATTATCAAATTTCCAAAACACCCTTACTAAAATTAAAGATAAAGAAACAAGTGATATAAAATGGTAAGATAAAATATTTAATTTATATTTTCATTTAACTTTGTATAGATAATTCATATTGAAAATACATATATAAAAAGCTTGTAAAAAGATAGTGGCATAGATTGCAGTACTTAGATAGAAAAAATCTATTTAGACATAAATTTACAAAAAAACATGCAATATGTATGTTTGGTCACTAAATGGCAAATGTATACCTAAAATAAAGAAAATAAATCTAAAAAATAGAGGAATTCTTAATGACCGTGGGGGAAGAAGTTGGTATATGAGATAAAGATTTAGAGCAAGACAAGAAAGAGGGTCTTAGCCCTGAGACCCAACCTTAGCTCTTGTTCTGATGGGACAAAGTTCATCCATTAGCTTTCTTGTTAAAATGACTTTGATGTAAAATCTGATTGCTAAATTTTCAGGAACTCAGTGAGTAGACTGATGTTTTGCTTGTAGCATGATGTTTAACATGGCCTCAATATTTACAGGGTGCACTTTGACAAATGTTACAAATTAGAGCTCCTTCCATAGTCTTATAATTACCAGTACACCACTAATTACAACACTGACACTAGCCTAAGCTCAGTGTGTTTGTTCAAGGCTTTGCATCAAATGGTGATGGAGATTCTAACAAATTAATTGCTTCTTTTAAAGTAATTACTATTCAGTGCTTTTTAATATATATGATACTTATTCAGCATTCTACTGGTAGTGATTCTTGATTTCCCAAGGCATAATCATGCAGTTAAATATTTTTTGAAATAATTATAAGCTTATAGGTGATCTGAACCTATGTGTGTTACTGTTTGTGAGTGTGCCTGCCTATGTAGGTGCTGGTATGTGTGCATATGTGTAGGAATGAAGTGTGGGAATGAATTCTAAGAATAAAATATGGAAATGAGCTATAGGAAAGAACTGTGAAAGTCTTTATTATGAGCCGTACAAATAATTTTTCTGAGATAATTCGTGTGAGATACTAAGTTCCTTACTTATAACCAAAGTTAATTTCAAAACTATATAATCTACCCACTTAAATCAACATGACAAGGCTTCCTCTGCCTTGATGTACCTGTGGCCTGAATAAAACAGATGACCAATATTGAAAAACAGTGTTTAGCTATGCTGACTGATCTTAAGCTATACTTTTTGCCAAATTTCCTAAGTGAACTGATTGGACTGTCAACTCAGTGCAAACATATGTGTATAAGAAGTGCTGATGCACTACACGAGTGATTTACAAAGAGGCTACTAACAACAGAATCTAGCCATTTCAGAAATATGTATTTAGGTTAACCTATACTGATCTCATTCTCTGATGGAGATTCTGTTTGTATTTTTCAGAATGCAGAGAGAGCTATGGATCCTCCAACCCTACCAACAAACTGCAGGCTGATAGCTGACATCCGGGCAAGAGATGTGCCACACCAGATATTCCATGAAGGATCCATATAAAACCCCACAGAGAGTGGTGAGATAAGCAAGAGACCTACAAACCACAGCCAGTCAGTCAACACAGGATAAGCCAGACAGACAGCAACATTTTCAACACAACCTAAAGCAGAAGTACAGAGGCACCTAAGACCTCAACAATAAAGTAGCCTTAATACTTACCCATCATGACTCAGGGAACTGAGCAGAAAATGGGGCGGAAAAAACCATGATGGGGGAGAACTTACAGAGACATTGATCCCCTCAGTAACAACATACAAAGGGGGGTGGAACTGGGTTGTCTCCTAGGCTATCCATAACCCCCTACCACATGGATTGATCCAGACTACCCATGGAGAAGGATATTCAGCAGATTGGAGACAGGGAAGAGGGAAATGGCGGAAATGGGGAAATCAGCTCATTATTTACTCATTCAATGTATCTAATTATAGATAATAAAAAAAGAAGTGCTGATCATAGTGCTGAAGACAATGATGTCTGTAACTAAGGGCCCACAGATCTGCTGAAGACAACAGGTGGGCTTAATATGATTACATTTGTGATCAGAATTCATGTGTGTTTTGGATCAGCAGAGTCCAACAGGTCATACCCCTAAAAACCTTCCTTTATCATGTTTAATCCAGTCAAAGTTTCCTCACCCTTTGCTCCTACCATGCACTAGACATGTGGGTGATAAGTACTGTCTGACAGAATAACAAGATCCTTTTAAACTAACTTAGTTTGATACTGATTTCTTCAGACGAAATCTGGTGGTTTCAATATAAAATGTCCTCCATATATTCATATGTTTGTATAGTTAATCCCCAGATGGTGGTGCGATTTGGGAATATTGTGGAACTTCGAGAAGGTGAGGCTTTGCTGGATGAAGTTTATTACTAGGGAAGTGACTTGAGGTGTTACTGGAAACTTCTATTTCCCTTTTGTCTACATTCTCCCTGTTGATGCGACAGTGTGATGCTTATGTCCTTCTCCTGCCAATTTTCTCCACCAAGGTGGATATTCCCTTTAAACTGTGAGATGAAAATAAACCCTTTCCTTTCTTAAACAGTAGTCTGAGCACTAATCTGGTAAAAGCAATATGAGTTGTATCTATTTACACTTAGGTAGATTTTCAGCATGAATGTGTCATTTAGTTATAATATGATAAGTACTCAAAGTTCAGTTTTTACTTAAATTTTATTCAAATAAAGTACAAATCCCTAATATATAAACTATAAATTGTTGTGGTAATATACTTTTCAGTTATTAATGCCAATAGTTCCTCAATTAAAATATATAGCCTTGACTGGATTGAAATGAAAACCATTTCAACCTGATATTATTTAAATATTGATTAAACACAATTTCATTATTTTTTGCAATATAGTTTCTGAATTTCATCATTTGTAATAACTGTGATAATTTCATTTTTATATATACTGAGATTTTTTTTTAGAATTCTCCATGCAGTGATAAAAGTGTGAGTTGTCAATATATTTTTATGGAAATAAAATTTATCAAGGTTCTGATATGTTTTGAGCCACCAGTATTATTGTTTTTTTTAATGTGAAAATTAAATACAGTTAACCATTAGTACTTTTTGATAGTTAAGTATTGTTGTCACCTTGACCTGTTTAATAATACACAGTAATAATGGGTGGATCTCTGCAGTTGCCCCCAGAAACAAGGAGGTCCCTACTTCAGAGTGAGCCCTTCCTCCAGGGTCAGCAGCCTTCATAAGGGGGAGAGATGCAAGGAAGCTCCAGGAGAAGGGTATCCTCCTCCACCCCCAGGCTGTTCATGCTGGTTCTACAAGTGAGGGTTGTGACTTGCACATGCATCTATCCTGCTCAGCCATCCTTGGTCAACATTGGAGCCAAGTTTCTTCAGCATCCCAGCCTGGACTGAAGACCAGCAGGTCTCCAAGAAGCCTTCAGGCCCTTAGTGCTGGATTGGGACTGATAAGGCATCCAGCTACTTGTGGGCTGAGCAGCTACTGGGTCTACGACTCTCTAGGGCTTTCCGACTGCTATTGTGGTGCTGCAGTAAGATACAATTCATTCTATTAACTCTGTTCCTCTAGAGAACCCTGACTAATGCTTACTGAAGAAGAGTTTTATATTTACATGGCTCATATGTATTTGGCTCATAGCTGATTTCTTTTAAGAGTATAAATATTATTGCAGGTGAAAAAAATGACTGATTAGAAAGTGCTAAAAAACAATGAAAGAACAGTTACAGAAAACACTACAACATATTAAAATCAAGCTATTAAGTTGTTCTGTGAAAAGTCTTAAAGTCTTCTCTGATTTTTGGAATTGAGTGTCTCTTTATAATCAGTTTTAAAGATCATATTGAAGTATGAGTTATGTGTCAGGAGTGATTTATTTAAAATAGCAAATAGATTACTGAGATGAACAAACAATTTTTGGATACTTGCCAAACATTTAGAGTGAATGACTCAATGTGATGGGACTCAATCACCCAGAGGGATAAATAATCAAAATCTATGAGATCCAATAAATATTGTTAAAAACATATCTCGGGGCTGGTGAGATGGCTCAGCGGTTAAGGCACTTGCCTCCAATGCCTAAGGCCCTGGGTTCAATTCCCCAGTACTCACATAAGCCAGATCCACAGGTGGTGGCCCTGGTGAACTCTCTCTCTCTCTCTCTCTCTCTCTCTCTCTCTCTCTTTTTCTCTCTCTCTCTCTGTATCTATCTTTCTGCTTGAAAATGAAAAAATAATATATTTGGAAAAACATAACTCATTCTTCTGTCCTTTGTAAATATTGAGGAATACTGGAATGGCAATCATAATAAAAAGTACATTTCTTACATGCAAAACAATGGCAAATGTACTATGTATTTACATACTCATTCCAGTTCTCATATGTATCCCCTATTCCATTAGAACCACACTTTTAGGTTGTCATGATTACAAATTACAACCTGTAATAACAAAATCATGAATCCAGCTGGATAATTTATTCAAGTTGTGTAGATATCTAACTGAGCTCTATTTTCAAATGAGGACAGGGGTAGGAGGGGAAGCAAAGATGTGGAATCAGTAGCCAAAATCTGTTTGAACCCTATTTGGTCCCTATTTGCAATTACTGGCCTTCCTGGGATAAATCACTTATATAAAGAATAGCATTGGCTTTCCTGGAGCACTGGGAGAATACCATAGCAAGGAAGGAATACCATGATAGAAGGTCAAGGCCATTGGTTTGAGAAGCTAATTACCTGGTTTCTAACATTATCTTCAATACTTACTGGATACGTGATCATAGGAAAATCTCTCAAAGTATTTGTACTTTAATTTCGTCATCTACAAAGTAATATCTATGTCATGATGTAAGAATAATTAGATGAGCTGATATATGGGAATGGTAACCACACTGTCTGCCTTCTATTGTTTGGAAAGTTTGTGTGTTTGTAGTGTAACCACAAACTCATAAATTGAAAGTGTTTGAAAGTAAGGCTTTTAGAAGTAACTAGAGTTAGACAAGAACATGAGGATGGGACACCTATAATGAGAATAGTAGCTCATAAGAAGTGTCTGAGAGATCTGAGCTTATATACTGCCTTTCTCCAGGTTACAATGTAGCAAGAAGGTCTTCTCTACTATGATTCAGTGTGTCTGTCAATGGTGCATATTTAGAAGTGTGGTGATATATACTAAAAGATGGCAGAATCTTTATGAGTGCAAGATATTCAGGTCATTTAGAATGCTGACTTCTGAAGTGATTGATCGAGTTCTTGTTAGGCTTTGTTTAGTTCTTGTGAGACTGGGTTGTCATAAAAAGAACAAGATGGCTCTTTCCTGGTCTCTTGAATCCTGTCTACTCAGCCTTTCAAACATGATGCTATTCACCACAGATATGTTGTGATGGAGCTACGGGGCCCTCACCACAGGAATAATTTGTGGGATTACCCAGTTGTGTACTTTCATCTTCCCAGAGTGTGAGTTAATAAAAATTTTCCTTATGAAGCACCAGCCTTAGAGTGTTATCATAGTGTTTTGCTTTTGAGGCAAGTGCCCCAAAGTATCTTGGAATTCATGGCAATCCTCTTACCTCAACTTCTCACATGCTGGGATTAGCATGAGTCCAGCTAATTTTTTTGTGTTTTATTATTTTTTGACACCACCTATCAAGTACAGACTTGCTTTGAGATCACAATACTCCTGCATAATCTTAAAGTATTACTGAGTGCTGGGATTAGAGACATGCACCATCATGTCTGGCTCCTTGGATAGTTTGTGATAATGTAAAACAGAATAACACACTCCAGAAATATGATAATGTGACCTCTTTCTCTTTTTCTCCTTTTTTCTTTCACAATCCTATCTCTCCCCTCTTTCCATTCTCTTTGTGTATCTTTCCTTTCTTTGTCAGTATTTTTCAGTGCTAGAAATTAAACCCAAGGTCTCATAATGCTATACTAGTTCTCTACCACTGAGCTGGGTTACCGTTCCTAGCTTAAAACGTTACATGTAAGTTACACAGTCTATGATGATTGTGGTTGCTTGAAGCAGAAGTTCCCTATAAACTCATGTGGTTTGCAAGTTTGGTCCCCAGCTAGTGGCAGTTTGAGAGGTGGAGCCTTGCAGTCTCAGGGGTGTTACAGACAGCTCCCTTTTGAAAGAGCTTGGCTCAATCTCCAGGTGCTGTTTTTCCACTTCCTGTTATAGGAGGTTATATCCAGACCCTGCTCTACCATCTTTTCCCTGTCATCCTGAAGTTTTCCTATGAGGCTCTAAGACAATAAAACCTTTTCTCCCACCAGCTGCTTTTGGTTGAATGTTTTGTCCAAGCAAGGAGAAGATAATTGGTAAAGAAAAGTTAGAGGAGTTGAGCAATTTCTTCTAGAAATATGGCTGTGGTTTTGGTCCTTTTGAATTTATTTGGGGAAGGAATATGTAAGGATTAGAATTCCTGGACTGAGATGCTGTGAAGTGTTGTAAGTAGAGCCTGATGTATCACTCTTTTGTGAGGTGAAAGACAGGATGAAGAAATAACTATAGATTGTGTAGGCTTGTTTTAGGAAGGGAAGAAAAAGCTTGGTCTGGACAGGCATAGAGGCAGTTTGTGTGACAAGATGTGTGTGTTCTCTCTGTGTACTGAGAACTTGGTCAAAGTTGAGTTTTAAAGAAATGTACTAGTGTGCATAGCAGGTTTTGCCACAAAAATAAATGAATGTTTTGGGGAAGAGACCAAGATGCAATGATTAGAGAGATTAACACCATTAAGTTTGGGCCAGGTGTTCTCATTAAGGAAAAATGCTGAAGGAGTTTTCCTGGTTTTCAAAATCAGATTTACTACACTCTGGATTAAAAAATTTGGTAGCCTAGTTTGAATTAGGGAAGTATAAGAAATGTAGGAAATAGGGTCATTTGCAATGTGTTCATTTTGGAAATGGTCACGGGGCAATTATAAGCAGGTTTGTTGGAGTTCATGTTTGGAGGCCTAATGGAGCCATGAGTATAAACCATGGGTTGCAGTAGAGGTCCCAGAACTATGGTATGGTTGTCATAGAGAGAAGTTGGCTTAAAATGGAGTTTTCCCTGGGTTGTGTGTAGCTCAGCTTGAGGGCTAGAATAGGTATACCACAGACTTATTGGAGGTCTTAGATCTGCACATAGACATGCAGAATTTGATGTATTCCATGTTTGTTTTAGATCATTCATTGTTTCAATATTTATTTGCAATGCATTCTTTTGCAGTGGAAATGTTTACATTCTACTGAATTTAATTTTAGTAGATTATAGTTAAAAGACTATCCTAAGTCTCAGATGAGACCTTGGGCTTTGGACTTTTGAACAGTGTTGGGATTCATAAAAACTATGCATATTATAAATATTGAATGGAATGTGTTATTACACCTTGAGATGGTTGTGAGTCTATGGAGCCAGAGGTGGAATGTGGCTATTTGGATCTGATGTCCCTCCCATAAACTCATATATTTGAATGCTTGGTTCTCAGTTGGCAGCAATTGGATGGGGTATAGCCTTGTGAAGGGGGTGGGTTACTGGGGGCAGTGTTAGGGGTATTACAGCCCCTGCCACTTACCAGAACTGGGATTACTCTTTTGCTTCTGTTTTCCAACCTGCTTAGGCAAGGAGGTGATGTCCATCCTCTGATATACTACTTTGTCACTGCTATCATGAAGCATCCCTTCAAGACTGTAAACCAATATAAACCTGTTCCCATCAGCTGCTTTTGATCAAATGTTTTACCTCAGCAAATGATAAGGTAATAGAAATATAGCAAAAAAAGAAAAAAAGAAAAGAAAAAGAAAGGATATATCTTAAATTGCAATTTTAAAATTAATAAAGTAAATATTATTGCCATAAACATCACATCATGGTGATTTTATAAATAGCACCGAATTAGTAGATGCAGTTGCAATTTTTCTCTGAAGTATGGAGGCTCCTTGAAGAGCTGGAGTGTCCATTCACATCTCATCAATTGGAAATGGAGGAAAAGATTTAAGTCTAAAATACTTTATTATTCTTCATAAGCTCAGAGTTAGTAGAATGTTGACAACTAAGAAAGATGGCCCCCACCTACATATCTACACATCATTAATCATATCTTTGTTTATATATTTTGATGCTTTGATATTTTGAGATCTTGCTAACCATTATTTCAGCACCTATAGATGTGAGACTTATATGTATATGTATTTTGGAATAGTTTTCTGTTGAAAGACAATTTTTTAAAGAACAGAAAGAAAACCAAATAAAATGCAAAATCTTGAATCTAAAGACCTCAGGGTCAATTGGTGAAATTTTATTTTGATAAAAACTGCACATCAAATTTTAAAAGAGCTAAAATATATATTGTGGTTAGCATGCTCATGAAAATAGAGAAAAAGAATGAATAATTTTATTGGTAAGTTGGAATTAATTTAAGATATTCAAATAAGAATCATTGAATTGACATTATATATTCATATATATATATATATATATATATATATATTTAAAAACTCATGAATGGATTTGACATCAGATTAAACATGAGAAGAAAGAAGCAGTAAACTCACAAATAGGTCAAGGTGAAAGATTTAACCTGAATTGTAGAAGAAGGGAAAATAAAGCAGATATCAAATACAATGGCATGCAGAAAAATATTCAACATCCATGTAATTTAATGAAAAAAGGATCTTGGAAGCAGTAATGTACATAGAGGGAATAGTGAAGATTTTTTTTCAGAAATTGATTATAAATTTTAATTGATATTTCTAAAAATCTTCAAATAGAAAATAAGCAAAAGAATGTACATTGTCTTTAAAGTGTCAGTAATGAAGTGGTTGCTAATGTCTCACTAGCAGCAAAAGCAGTGAGACAATTAGCAGCATTTGAAGCACGTTGAAAGTAAACAAATTTCCAATATATAATGCAAGGAGAAGAGTAATATATTATATAGTAGCTTTAAACTATGATTTAAACTTCTCAGCTAAGCCACCAGCTCTCAAAATTTAATTTTTCATTACAACTGATTCTGTTTCTACATCAGTCCTTATATCAGATTTTATATTATTCTAAATGTCTGCTCATGATCCTACTTTACCTTTATTCAAACATTTAAAGTCCAACTTATCTCTAGCAGAAAGATCAACTCCTACTTTTATTTAAAGCCTTCCTTAGGATATCAACGTATGGTACTCTGCAAATCATACATCTGGTTTTGATAGAAATAGGCTTGCATTGCTATTTGTCAGTTTTGTAAATATCAGATTTTGTTAGATTTCAGGTAACACTGATTTTTCATGACATGCTATTCTATTCCTTTCTAGAATAAAGAAAGTAAGAAATACTGCCAATAAAACAGTGCATTATTCAATTCTCCAACAATAGTTATGGTGTCTCAAGTTGATTTCAGATTTGTTTTGTTCATTTTTATGTCTTTATTATGAATAATTATATACATATTATTAAATCTTGTGAAGGTGTGCCCATTTCCCTCCTCTCTGTCCCCTACCCACTGGGGTACTTCCTCGGTACACATACTGGATCTGTCCATAGATTAGAGGGTTATGAACTGCACCAGAGGTAGCTAGTTTTTCCTTCTTTTTTTTTTTTTGTTCCCCTTTGTGTAAGGTTGTTAAGGGGGGCAATGTCTCTGGATATTCTCCCCAACATGGCTCTTACAATCTTTCCGCCCCCTCTTCTGCTCAGCTCCCTGGGTCACAGTGGGTGAGTTTTGAGTCTGCTTTGTTGTTGAGATCTTAAGTATCTCTGGACCTTTGTCCTGGGTTGTGTTGGATCATTATCTTGTCCATTTTGAGAGATTTGTCAGTGTCTCTTGCTCTCATCTGTGTTGCAAAGGCAAGTATATGTATGTAAATATAACTAAACTCTATCTTTGTGGTAGTCATTCTCTTTCTCAAATACCATAACAAGTTATTTTATTTCATTTATGAGAGAGAGAGATAGAGATAGAGAGAGAGAGAGAGAGAATGAGAGAGAGAGAGAGAGAGAGAGAGAGAGAGAGAGAGAGAGAGAATGAGTATGGATATGCCAGGCCTCTTGCCAATGCATTTGGCTTTACATGGCTACAGGGGAATTGAACTTGGACCATCAGGCTTTGTGCAAAATTGCTTTTAACTACTCAGTCATCTCTCCAGTCTCCATAACATTTGTGCTTTTAATTTTTTAGTAAAACAAAATTGACAAAAACATAAGTATTTCTCCAATTTATTTTGTATAAAATAAATACTGAGTTTAGGTGCATTTTTTGAAAACTCATAAATTTTTATTGCAATGCTATAACATAATATACCATCACACTCTGAATGTAAGTACAATTTCCCTTGTGTGGCACCAGCATCATACAAAATCCCATAGAAGTGGTAACAAGCATGTTTGGGCAATGGCAACTCGTCCTTCAGATTAGCAGATTCAATAGCAACTAAGGGACATTTGAGATGACACGATTTAAAAATATGTAAGCATAGTAACAATAAATATCCTTCCTCGGGCGCTTTCTACCTGTTATTATAAAGTGGTCTCTCTTTTGCCTGAAACTAGCCAAGTAGCTAGACGAGCTGGACAGTGAGCCCCGGGTATCTGTCTATCTCCTTCCCTTCAGTATGGGGATTACAAACTTGAAACACTATTGAACTTTTCAAATGGATTGAAGTATACCTCACACTATCTTGGGAGTTTGAGTTGGAGAATATTTGAAAATTCACAGTATATCAAACATGGAGAAATGTCTTATGCAACAAAATTTTAATAATTCAAGAACATTCATTTTATACTGCAATTTAATGTTTAACTTAAATCATTATTACCTATTGGCCAAAAAAGTTTCTTAACCACAATTGACCATTACATTTTACATGCATCTCTGCATGTTCTTTACAGAAAAGCATAGTCTTAAAAGAGGAACTCTAGACCCTACCTTTAAAAACGAAAACCAGGACAAACAAACAAACAAACAAAAAACAGGGACTCTAAAATAATGGGCTCACCTTCAAAGGTCCCTAGGAAAAAAGCCCTGGTACCCAAGGAGGAACTGCCTGGCAGGAAGACACTGTTCTGACAGGTTATCTCAGCTAAATTAACCTACACATGTATGCTCCCTGGCTTGTATTTCTTCTTTTCTATAAGTTGTAGCACTGCTACCAGAAAGGCGGAAAGGAACTGGAGTCTTTCTTTATCTCTGGCTTGGCCAAATTGTAAACAAATACAATTTCCTTTACCAATTTGCTTTTCCTTATTGCTTTTGACAGCACCTAACTAAGCAGGCAGGTTAACGTACCCAAGTATCTGGAAAGAGTACAATGTAACAAAAATTTTTGTAGCTTCAGAATGAGACATAACAGTTTCCATCATGGGGGGACACAGGGCCATCTCTTTAGTTATGATTTTGCTTTTCTCATTATGAAAATAAGGACAGAAGTGCCTGCTCAGGCACTTGCTCAGAAAATGAGAGAAGAGTGTGAATATTTTTTGGCAGATAATTAGAATGTAATATCTATTTAATTCATGTATTTAATGAGTAAATTTAAATTAACTTCATCATTTTAGAATTAAATTCATCTTACTTGTATTCAGATATCTTTATGTACTTGGGTTGTACTAACAGTTTCATTTCAGAGTATTATACAAAGTGTTAGAAGTATTTGTTAAAAGGGTAAATAATAAGTATTTTGTTGTCTTGGTTCATTTTAAAAATGTATTTTGTAGCAACTCTGTCAAACTGTAAAGCCCATGCATGGTTCTTATGAATAGAAACATGCATTGAGCATACTTTCCTAGCCAGTCCCTGATATAAACCATCTGAATTTGGTCTATTTTACGTCCACACTCCTAATAAAAGTTTCTAATGTACTTCTAAGAGTTAGAAAGATAATAAAAGCCTATCCTAGGCTGCTTGGATAATTTAGAGAAGTTCCAGTTAATATATTAGTGAAAGTAAACTTTGCTTCAGGGACATTTCATTATTTTAAGAAAACTACAAAGAAAATAGCAGAAGACAGTTAATTTATTTCTGTCTGTGAGACAAATCACAGGCTTTTATGAGCTTGTATACATCTTAGGAAACAAGAAAGTTTGTCTTTTGTTTGATTAGAAATGTTAATTCTTCAAAGGCGCTTCTATTGGTCTCCTTGGTATAGACATTGATTAAGATTTCTTATTAACATGCAATCATCTCCAATGGTTTCCGCCTAATTGCTTTTTATTTCAGTTAAGTACCAGTGTTCTTTACTCTCACATGTAGTTTAATTAGCATGGAAGGTCATTGAGAGGTGTTAAGGCAGAAACTTACCCAGAGGAAGTAGTTGATGCCTCACCAGCTTCTAATTATAGCATATCCTAGGATTGCTTTGAGTATGGTTTATCCCTTTAGAAAGTCATGTTGACATTTGATTCTCAATGTGACTATGGTAAGGAATGGTAGGACCATCAAGAGGTACTTGGCTCGTGAGGGCTCTTTGTAAAAAGATTAATGCCATTACGATCTCAAAGGAGTAAGTTAGTTATAATAGGAGAAGGTTAGTTACTGTGAGAGACTGGCTACAATAAAAGTGACTTGGGCATTCTTAGAAAGGTGTTGAATCCTTTGTCATCATGTGACTTGTTCTGTCCTTCTGGCATTTAATGATCTAGCATAGAGTCCTCACAGAAGCCAAGTAGATGCTGTCACCATACTCGTGGAATCTTAAGCCTGCAGAACTGGGAGACAAAATGAGCTTGTTTTCTCTATGAATCACCATGTCTCAGGCATTCTATTATAGTACCAGAGAAAAGACTAAGATGTATACCTACATTTTGTAAAACACATATAACATTTATAGAACATTTCCATGTATTGATCACTATCATAATAGCTTAATGAACATGATATAAAAAGCCTATTCATCCTAAGAAATGTTTATTAGTATTTTAACTTTTCAAACAATAAAGCTGAGGCCAAGAAAAGGTGGCATGCCTAAATCACATGCCTGGAAGTGTATGTGACCACAGGACCCTCCACACTGGTATTTCATGTTTTAGTCATGTTGGCATCACAGATGATGTATGATCTGTTCATCTCTCTACAGTATGAGTCAGCATAAAACAGGATACATTCACTTAGTACGTAGCATATCTTTGCTGAGAAATGTTTAGCTCATATCTGAACTCAGCACTTCACATCTTTGAGTCTCAGTTTCTTTATCTGTGAAATTAGGTTCCTTTGGATATGAAGAAATGTGCTTTTTTTCTTTTAAAGGAATTTTTAAATTGTTAAATCATGACTTTCATAGAATCATAACATCAGTCAATTTATGAGAGAACCAGTTAGGTGTTACAACTGGTTTAAAGGACTTGTAGCTGAATTAAAATATAAAGATGTGTTTTGGGATTGAGAGTGATCAGATGTCCCTCTACCGGACTGAATCTGCATAAATGTCGACAGGAGTTAAACACTTTGTAAACAGTTATCTACAAACATGCCGGGTTGTGGAGTTGAAGTGTAAAATAGAGAGGCTCAAAGTCCCTTCGAAATCAGATAATTCAGGCTTTATGTTGTACAACATTTTGTTTTCATTTGAAAACAGAAATCAGAAATCTTTTGGACTAATTCTTTTTTTATCAATTTCCCTTCACACTTTAAATTAAGTGCTCTGTGTAATCAAATACAAAGCAGGAAGTCCAATATCCAATGCAAGTTATGTATGTGTACATTGGTTGGACAGAAAGGAGAGCAAGACAGAGAACACTTGTCCTTCAATTACTTCCCAAAGTTCCTGTACAGCTTTCCTTGAGGCAACTCCTAGCCTTTCCTGCCTCAGTGATGTCTGCCAGCTTCAGGAGTCAACGTTCTACATTTTTTCTGCTTCTCCATGAAAAAAGAAAGGTTGTTGAAAATGAATGGGATTTGCATTTGCTGGTATTTCATACTTACTAGGTGCCTACTCTCCCATGAGTATCCTACTAGGTTGCCTTGCATCCCTACTAGTAAATTCTCAGTGACCTTCTTAGGCTCTTAGATTGACCTATGCAGAGGTATTATACCTAGTACCACATCTTCCTTGATGGCTCTGTGTGTTAAATATAAAGATAATTTATTTGAAGACCTGGAAGCTCTTCTCTTCATCTCAAGAGAACCTTTCACTGTAAGGAACTGAGTTCTATTACCTAATGTGTAGAAAGTCTACAGATAATTGGTTGACACAGGCCATGATATGAGCCTGGGAAGGGTTTGGTATTATAAGATTTCTTTAATTAGCATGGAAATTTTTTTAGTGAGCTATAACTAATTTGTAGGAGACAGATTACAGAGTTTGAGCAGTTTCATATTGACATCAGTTAACTAAAAACCTATTCTTTCCTATGATTGTACATATATTGGGAATCTTCTATGAAAAGTTTAAAAATTAGCAGTATTTTCTCTTACTGCTATTCCTTTTATATCGATGATATTCTAAATTACTCCAAGATTAACTGATTTATGGTATGGTGAGGGTTACGTAGTTTATAACTGCACCCACCTTAATTCTTAAATGGGATCCTTAGCTGCATCCAAGAACCAAGTTGGCATAAGACAGCCTAACAGAAGATATGTTTACAAGCTTTCTTGATTTTTAAAGGGGCACGGAACCTTTACAGTGGGTGAACATGGGAGGCATTAGTTTATTTAAATCTATCTGTGCACCAATTTTCAATCTCCGGTAATGAGGACTATGTTTTACCTATATGCAAGGAAGCAACAAGTGTCGCCACCTATAAAAATTCACATCAATATCTCTACAACAACAGTTTCTTAAATATTTGTAATTCAAAATAAGGAGTATTCCAAGTAGGCATGTTTCAGGGTAGTATGACTATAACTGCATTCCTCTCCCATATCTCTCTTTTAATTTTCTTGAAACTTGAAAAATTTCCTCAGGTCATTGTTCCTATCATCAACCAGACCAACAATGCATATTTTCTTCATATTGCCTTTATTTATTGTTTCTATCTACCCTATTAAAATAGTTAAGCAAATAATACAATTTAAATGTTTATAAAGCAATTTTATAGTAGCTAATATTTTCATATAAAAGACAAATAAGTTGTGTCCAACCAATAATATATCAATTCTAATATAATATAATTAATCTATATAATATAATATATCAATAATATATCAATTTGTTTCCAGTAATTCCACATATTTTGAAAATTTTTGCTATTTGCATTCAGGACACATCATTTCCAAATGAAACCTCAAACATGGATTTATTCATGCATATGGTGATGTAACCAACTTTTAAAATATATGTTGTTTGTGACTTTTTCTATGTTGATAGATATAGTTGTGAATCATCCTTTTAGGTGGTTTAAAATGCTGCTCTGCAAATTTTCAACAGTGACCTTTTCTGTGGCCCCCTTCATACATATATTGGAGTGACTCAAGATTTCTCATTGTATAAGCAATAGGGTATATTTCATGTACTATGCCTTAAATATATGATAAGGGGACTCTTTTAAAACTTCCAAATTATTCTAAAAACTATCCTTTTTGAAGTTGTAACATTTTGCACTCCCATTACAGGTACCATTTTCCATTACATTTGTATATTCTCCATTACACAAATCTTAAGTTTTAGCTAGCTAATGTTTTACAAAAATTTGGAATGATTTCTCAATATTTTAAAATTTTCATGTCTCTTGTTACATGGGCATTTGATCATCTTTTTCCACATTTTTTTATTATTGTATGTCTTTTCTCAAAGTTTTCTTTTTATAAAATGGAAACTTTTGTCATATTTATTAGTAAGATCCTTATTTTATCCAAATGAGTTAGTTTTTGTATACTAGACCATATTATGTGTTTAAGGAGTGATTTAGCTATGCTGGTTTTGTTAGTATTCAGGAAATTTTAAGTTTATGTTATAAAAATATTAACCTATTCAGTTTCTCATTAGTTTTAATATCATAATATTTTGTAACATTACAAACTGATATCCAGTATTTATTTAGCAGTACTGGAGAATGTTGAAATACAATTTTTCACCAAAGGGAAACTCATTTTTATCTCCATAAATCATGGGAAAAATAAAATAAGTAGATATTCAAATATTATTTAGCCTGAAAAACCCTCAGTAACAGGAAGAAGATTCCAGATGTAGATAGAATATGATATAGGAAAAGGTATCTCAATGCTCTTGCTAAGATTGTGGAGATAATTTTATGTATCAATAGAGACTCTATTAGTGCATAATTCTCATTATTATATATGTGTAATTGTGAGTACATAAATAGGTGGTAAGTAATTATTAAACATAAATATTTTATAATGTTAGGGAGATCAATGAAATAAAGAGTATGTTTCCTAAGGAATATGAACTGTTTTAGTAGTGCAAAGAAGTAAGCAGTCACATACAGGTTTATGACTTATAAAGCATTCTTCTAAGTGAGACAAAATTTCCAGTTCCATTCAAAAATATGAAATAAGTGGGCCATCAAAATGCTTTGGCTTTGTAAGTAGGACTCTGAGGATTTGAAAAGATAACAGACAATAAGTTAATAGAATGCCTCAGGCAATTACAATTAAGGAAAAAACAGGATGGAAACAGACTTCATTGAAGATGGGACCAAGGGATTATAAAATTATCAAGATGCATTGTGCTGATGAGCCTGGCTTCTAATGGCTCTATCAGGGGCAGGTCTCCTGGGAGAGAGGAGAGGTGACACACACGTCTCAAACACCAAGACTGGTGAACACAACAGAGTCAGAAGTGAACACAAATAATTAGGAACTAGATCTTTATTTCATGCTCAATTTTCACTTGTTCTCTCATCTACTCCCTTTCTTTGAGTTTTCTGCCTATTCCTGAACTCTTTCTGTAACTTTATAATATAGTAGATAAAATGTGAGAAGTTTGCTCTTGATTAATTTCTCATCACTGGAATAGAACAAATAACAAGAAACAACTTTTTGAAGGAAAAGGTTTATTTCCAGTTTATACTTTTAAGGGGACATTTCATCCTGGTGAGAAAAGCATGATAAAAATTGATAGCTGTGCTCACATTTATAAGTCAAAAGAAAGGAGAGAGAGAGGGATGGAGAGAGAGAGAGAGAGAGAGAGAGAGAGAGAGAGAGAGAGAGAGAGAGAGAGAAATTTTAGCACTGGTAAGTGGGGCTAGATTTTTATATCCCAAGGCCTGCCACCAGTGATATACCACTTCCTGCAAGGCACTACATCCCAAAGGCTCCACGAGCTGGGGATTAACTGTGGTAGGCATAAGCACACAAGGCTATGAGGGACATTTTATATTCATACTATACTCTGTCCCAACCCATATAAACTCATCTATGAGTTACATGGCCACCTCATGATGAAAAATGCATTCACTCCAATGTTCAAAATCCCCATAGACTTTAGTTCCAAAATCCTAAATCTCATTTGAGATTCAAGACAGTCTTAACTGTGTGCCCTGTAAACTAAAAACAGAAGTTACATATTTCCCATATGTAACCTATAATGGCACCTAATAGACATTTCCTCTCCAAAAGCACAAATGGGGGCATGGTGAGGAAAGATTGGACCAATGCAAGATAGAAAACCAACAGGGAAAACATCAGATACTATGGCCCCACATCTGGCCCCTGGAATCATGATGGAATCTGCTAAACTCCTGAAGCTTGGAAAACTCTACCACACCAGATGTTCTTCTTTTTGAGAAGATTCCACCCCAGACTAGTAGCTTTCCTTGGCAGCTGGGGACAAAGTATCCAAAACACATGAGCTTATGGGGCACAATTCATTTAAACACAATAATCCATTAGCTTTATTTTTTCATGTTTCTTTCAGGCCTTTAAGGTTGATCTTATACAGAGAAGGAAGCAGGGCAGCATTTTGCACAGTGAGGAGAGTTAAATGAACATTAGGGTGGATATTTTAAATTACACATTGATTTTTCTCCCAGTGCTAAGAGTCTAGTAAGACATTAGGCTAGGAGGTCATTAAAGGACAGACCCAAACTCCTCTATCCCTATTAATATTAGGAAGGTAAACATCACAACTGTTCTTTCATAGGATACAAAAATACCATATGAAAAGGAGTGTGATGGTTAGGTTTTGTTGTCAACTTGATCTTTTTAATTATCTTGGGTAGGTCTCTGAGGATGTTTACAGAAAGGCAGTCTCTCAGTAGGGGGCAGTATGTAAAGAAGCTCAAAGAAGCTAGAACTAAACATCCTTTCCTGTGTGGGCAGTGCAGGAAGGAAATTAGAGAATCAGGAAGCCATTAAGTCTGGGATAAGTTTGTAAAACCCCACCTTAAGCCTATATAAAGGAGAAGAAATTCTCTCCTTGGTTCTCCTGCCTGTTCCCTGTTCTGTGTGTGTGGTGTAGGTAGGAGGTTCAGGATCACCATGAGTTCAAGGCCACCCTGAGACTATATAGAGAATTCCAGATCAGCCTGGTCTAGAGTGAGACCCTACTTTAAAAAAAAAAAACAAAACTAAACAAAATTTTAAAAAGACAAAAAACAGTGGGAAGATCATCAACACCAGCACATTAGATTTTGGAAAACTTTATTTTCTAAAGTTTATTAATGTGCTACTGCATAACTTCCCATTGCAATGCTCTCTTGCTTCTATGTAACCCTAATCAACAATTTAGCACCTTCTAGCTGGTAGTGTTAGACTGATTTAGTGAATGGTGGACAATATATATCCTATTTTCCAAAAGCTTTCATATGTTCAGTTAATTATCTGTTATCTGGAAATTAACTACACATTTTTATATCTATTATAAAAGAAAGTGCCTACAGCCATTCCAATGCATTTTATTGATTCAGCAACTTCTAATGCTAAACAGGGAGCATTTATGAAAAAAATCTACATGTATATTGACAATCATTTTATGAAACATTAATTTATGTCCATAAAATTGTCTCACAAACTTTCCTTGTATATCTCATGATCTTTAGAGGTGGAGACCAGTGTCAACGTTTTTGTCTTTGTTCTCAGATGATGGCATCTGCACTCTGAGTAGCTTTAGTTTTCACTTCCTGGATTTAACTTCCCCTCTGTTTCTGGAAAAAGAAAGTGATGTGGGAATTTACGGTGTCTTAAAGGTTGACTGTCTTTCTTGGCTCTTGTTTGGCCTTTTAACTCAGGAGTTAGGATGCTGGACCACCCTATCCTTAGTAGTTGTTCGGAAGCCTCTTTCCTTTCCAGTTTATTTATTTATTTATTTATTTGTTTGTTTATTTATTTATTTATTCTTAATTTATTGTCCATAATGAGTTACAACATTTAGTGGGCAAACAATGAGTTGTTATCGCTAATTCCCCGCTGTCCTTTCCAGTTTAGATCCCACAATTTTCTCACTTGGGATTAAGAATAGGGCCTAAGAAACAGTTCACCTTTGAGTTCTTTATTTTTGAATCCAAATTTACATTTACATGGAGGAAGAAGCAATAACACACCAGACACTTTGCCTCCTGCCATTCCCTATACCCATTTGTGCCTCTACAGTCCTTTGCATCAATCAGTTTCTGTTACATTAAAATGACTTGAGGAATTTCAGTGAGAAACAACACACTTGTTCCTGTGCAATGAACATTAATACATTTTTTAAAAGTCATTGTGAATACATAGTCACATTCAGTGGATTATTTTCATGGCTCAGAATACAACCGCCACGCATTATACTTGTTGAACTACATTTCACTTCCAGGTGTAACTAGTTCAAGGTAATGATATAGATAAAACTAATACAGAGGTAAAGTATATTAGTCTCTTTATAGTTATTAGAAGGGGAACAAGAGCTTGTCTCTAAGAACTTGCAAGGCTTGACTTTTTCTCTTCAAATAAAGAATAAATTAATAATCTCATCATCCATATATTCCAGTAAGATTCTCCCTGGTTTTTAGCCTTATGTCTGCTTACTCCCATTTCTGATGATGTATGAGTTCTTATAACATAGATAATCCACCATCACCTATAATATCTGACAAAGCCATTATATAGCTTTTCCTCACTCTTCATGCTGTCTGAAACCTTGCTCCTATTTGTATCAGAATCTGGGATCTGTTAGAGGTCCAAGATGGATCCCAGAGCCACTGATTCCTGTTCTGATTTCACCTTGTCCATCCATAGAGTATGGTCTCTCTTTAAGTAGAACACCAGGGGCATAGGACCTTTGATTTGTTTAACACTAACCAGACCCATAGCAGTATTCAGGAATGTGTCTGGTGGAATGCAGAGTTCCCTTTTGATATTTTTGTGAGGTTCTTTTGCTTCTTCCATGAGTTTGAATTCCTAATGTGTGATATGGCTCTGTAACTCTTAAGATCCCATCCAAGAGTTTTCAGGTTTTATTTGCACAGAAATGCTATGGATCCAGCTTACTCAGTTAGGACCCAATTTGTCTAATTCCTGATTTTGATATTTCCATCATTTGGCGAAGAGTGAAGGCCAATGAGGAACACCAATATTACTGTTAAAGGGATAGTTAGTTTATTTTCAAACAGGAATAGCATTATAGATCAAAGACTCTATTGACCTTAGTCCCTGAGAATTAGAAAATTTTTAACCTGTGATTTTTCTCTTCTCTCTTTTTGTTTTCATTTTTAATTTAGAAAATATAATTGATTGATTTTTTTGAGGTAGGGTCTCGCTCTAGCCCAGGCTGACCTACACATAGACCTATATATTTCATTCCTTGTATGTGTTCCTTGTGTATATGAAGATGGCTTTGCTCATTGGAGTCTTTCATGCTGCCAAGAAAACTAATGTCAAGGATTTCCAGTAATCAAAGGGGTAAAATCTTGTGTTGTGTTTAGTCAGCAATTAAGTTCCTTCAAGATGGCATCCATTAGTTTTGTTGTCCAATGGTTACAGGAACCTAGTCCACACATAGGATATCAAAAAGTGTGGTCCTAACATGTGCTCAAAATGATGCATTAGTAGACATATGTGGTGAAATAAATTATAAATTAGGTCTAGACCTAATTCTGCTCTCAGCAAATTTATAGTTACTAATGCATGAAGGAGTGAGAAAAGAGAAGTGTAGGAGATAGATTCAGATTTGTCTACAAGCAATTCAGAGAATGTGGTTAAGTGACTTGAATGCCTAATCAGAGAAGATAGGTAAAGACCTTGCCTAGAAGTTCAAAATCTTAGATCTGAGTCTTGCAGCACAATATACATCTGTGTAGTGAAAAAATACTTTGTATTAACTCCTTACAACCCTTAAATGCAGGAATAAATAATCTTTCTTTTGATGTGTGTAGGAAATGTGAATGTGTATTTGTCCAGGTGTGCATACCCCATGCAAATGCATTAGTACCCAGAAAAAGATATTGGGTGCTTGCTTTTAACTTTTCCTGAGAAAGGGTTTCTCAATGAATATGGACCTTCCTGCTTTTTAAATTAATATCTTTATTATGAATAATTATATACATTGTATGAGCAAATTTTGTGAAGGTGCCCCATCTCCCTCCTCTCTGTCCCTTACCAACTGGGGTCTCTCCTCAGTGTGCAAACTGGATCTGTCCATAGCCCGGTTCTTCTTCTATAAACATTAAAATTGGAGCACAGATAATGGTAGTGAGACAAGGGCAGGGCCTAAGGCCAGCTTTTGCTGGAGCTACTGCATTTCAGTCTCACTGAGATCTGAAGGGAGAAACTTTCTGGTTAGAGATTTTGAAAGGAATAGCAGTTTTATTTAATTTTTGAAGAACCAAAGTTCTGTGATCTCAAGCAAGGTACATGTTTTACATAGCATACTTCCTATCCCCTTTCATACTACGTTTCCGTTTGCCCTTCTCCCCTTCTCCTTATCTCTTATTCTATACTTTTAGTCTTCTATATTGAATCATAGCAAAGACTTACCCTCACATCCAAATATTTACATATATACACACATTAAAAATTAGGATCTATAGCCAGTTGTGGTGACCCGTGCCTTTATCCCAGTACTCAGGATTCTGAGGTAGGAGGATCATGTTGAGTTTAAGGCTAGTCTAGGCTTGAGTGACACTTTAAATCAATAAAAATAAATAAATTTAAAATAAAATAAAAACTAGGATCTATATACAAAAGAGAACATGTGACTTTTGTCTTTATCTTCTTTCTCACTCTACTTTTTTTTCCAATTCCATCCTTTTTTCCTGCAAATTTTATAACTTTATTTTTCTTTATAGCTGTATAAAACTCCATTCTATATATTGCCACCTTTTCATTACCCATTTTTCAGCAGTGATTTGGAATTTTTCTCTTTTACTATCATTTTTTAACTTTGTGTTTTAACATCTTGACTATGATGTGCTGTGGAGAGATTCTTCTCTGGTCTTTTGTGTTTGGAGTTTTAAATCCCTTGTGTTTGCCTGTGACTTTTCTCTTGGTTTTGGAAGTTTTCAGTTTGATATCATTGCATAGATCTTCAGTTCTTCTACACATTATCTCAGGTCCTTCTTACACCCTGTCAAATTCTAAGGTTTGGGCTCTTGAATATCCCAGGTTTCTTGGAAATAGTGTTCATGTAACTTGATTTTTTTTATTTACACATGTCTGCATGAAGTATTATCTTGACTTTGTCTTCTATCTGTGAAATTCAATTTTTTGCATAGTTTTGTCTGTTGGTGATACTCTATATTATCATTTTTATTTGAGAAACAAATTGCATTTTTCATTTTCAGAATTTCTGTTTGGTTCTTTTTCAGTGTCTCAATTTCCCCGCTGAATTTATCTTACACATTTTATACTTTCTTTCCCAATTTCTTAAAAATTTTATTCACTTTGGAAACTCTTGTCAAGATTTTGAGTGGATTCTGATTTTTATTCCTCTAACATTTCCCCTAAGTAGGTTATAGCTTCTGGTATAGAGAAGTTAGGCTAGGAATGGGTTATGTTATTTTCTCATTTTCTTTTTGTTTCTCTCTCTCTCTTTCTCTCTCTCTCTCTCTCTCTCTCTCTGATCCAGAGTTAATATCACCTCTTTCCATTTCTAGTTGTTGGTTTGTTTCATTTTCTGACAGACCTTCTATATGCCACTTCAATAGTAATTGTGTTCCTTAGAGCAATTTAGGCTGAGTTGCAGGAATGTTCACATCTTATTTACAGCCACCCATGTTATAGCTCGGTATAGATGAGCTTTCTATAATGTACTTATAATCCTGGGTGTAGCCTATCAGTAAACAACTGATATTGTTTTACATTTAGCACTGGATCCCTCCTTTTTTTTTCAGATTGTACTGGCTTGAGATCACCAATATAAGGCAGAATGATGAGCTAGATGCCAGATGCTTGGGTAACTTTGTTTAACACAATTAAATCATAATTCCAAATATGTAATTTATAAATGAGACATGCACCTATCTTGAGGGAAGTTTCCGTTGGTGCTGATTAAATGATGTAGTTATTTAAAAGCAGTAATTGAGGTTTGGATTTAAAAAAACAGTTCTGTTATTAAAAAATATAAGTGAATTAATATAGTAGTGGATATTTATGTATCAGCAAAAATACTATCCAGCATTTTACATCACAGAATAGGATGAATACAAAACCATGAACCAAATATATAATTTTCATTTAACTGTAGGTTATCTGTACATAGTAAAAAAAAATAGTGTCCCTGAAGAAATTTATAAGTAAAGGTTGATTCAAGAACCAATATGTTGTAGTTTACACTATGTACATCAGTAAATGTATTCATCCCCCAAAAGTACTGAAAATATGTTAGGTTTTCCAGACTGGCCATAAAATCAAACCAGAACACAATTAAGGGTTAAAAAATGCTATATATCCCTCTACACTTAAGAGGAACAGCAGAATTGGGGATAACAACTCATTTTTACCCAATAAATGTTGTAACTCATTAGGGACAATAAAAAAATAAATAAAAATAAAAATAAATGGGCCTTTCGGTATACAAAATAGTAGACAATAGAAAGAATGCATAAGCTATAGTAGTTGGGATGAAAATCATAAAAAATAATTTCTCTAATTTTAGTACTTTAAAATATGTAGAGATTATTTGTTTCCTAAACTCTCTAGTAATCCTAAAGGCAATTTCATTGCCTCCGCATTGTCACTAGCTAGCTTTTTAACAGATCAATTTCATTTTCTCATTTCCCTTTTCAAACCTTCAGAGCAGCCAGCCAGGAAGTGGGGCATCTGCTTAGTGTTTTGAGGCCTGCAGATGATGCATGGGTTACCACTTCACATATCATGACTGGCAGCCCCAGCTGACGACCCAAAACTCCCTCGTGTTTCCTCTGAAGCAACCACCCATTGATTTCCTAATTTTCCATCACCAGAAGGCATGGATTTCCATTTTTACTAATTATATACTTAATTTGAAATCAGAAAAGGGCAATGGGTAATGCTTATTGTGCATAGGTTAACCTTCTTCAGTTAACCTTCTCAAGTTCCTTTTCGTGTTGAACTTGAGGATAGGAAATTAGAGACTATACCAAGTGAGATAATTTATGCCTCCATGATCATCCAAGAAAAGTTTTAAATACACTTTCAAAAGGAGAACTATTTTTCCTTTTGTTTTTGAGATTTGACCCTGATCAAAAATGATGTTCTAGAGCTTTGCTCTAATCTGCCAGTGAAAGGAATTGTTCTCTCATGGAGTCTCAGTATAGTAGTATGGCATATATCAGTCAACTTCTCACTGTTGGAACTGAAGACCCACCCAGAAGCAGTTTTTGGAGGAATGGCAGTTTAATTCAGTTACAGTTTGAGGGGAATTCCATCATGGCAGGGAAAGCATGACAGCAGGAGAATGCTGGCCTTTACAATATCACATCATCAGGGAGAAAGCAGAACATGATGAAAGTGAAATGCTTTGCTAGATTTTCCTTTCCATAGAGAACAGGAATGGAGCCTGTGGAATAGCACCAACCACAATTAGAGTGGGTCCTCCCACCTCAACTAAGATAAACTAGAACATCCCTCAAAGACATGAACAGAAATCTGTTTCCATTGTGCTTCTAAATTCTGTCAAGTTGACAACCAGAGAAATCATAAAAAGTGAAATTTGTTCCCTATATGTAGAATTTTATAGTGAATATTATGTGTTCATAATATTCTGAAAGCGCTTCAGAAGAATACTTTCATCATGTGAAGAGGAAGATTTTCACTTGAAGAGGGTAGATACAGTAACATTATACCTAAGAATGAATGTTATTATACAGGATCATTTATTATTTCTGAGAAAAAAATCAGGTGATCAAGGAGAATCACCACTCATGCACTCATCCATTTACTGTGTTAGTCAAGGTTCTCTAGAGGAAAAATTTTACAGAATGAGTTGTAGTAATAAAGGGATTATTGGATCATCTCACGGCAGTCTACCAACCTGAGAGCCAAGGAACCAGCAGCAGCTCAGTCATGTGGCTGGATGCCTCAGTAGTCCCAATCCAGCCCTGAAGGCCTAAAGGCTTTTGGAGAGTTGCTGGTCTTCAGTCCAGGCTGGAAGGCTGAGGAAACTTCATTCCAAGGCCAATGCAGGGATAGACGAGCTGGATGGATAAAAGTACAACTCATGGCAAGCACCAACAGCCAGGTAGGAGGAGGAGAGAGATTCTTCCCCTTTATAAAGCCTTAAGGTGGGGTCTTACAACCCTTTCTCAAATTTATTGACTTCCTGAGTCTTTGGAATTTTCTTCCTTCTCTGACCTTTGATGAAGGGATGTTTGTTTCTAGCTAACATGACTTCCTGAATCCCCTGAGCCTCCTTTCTGTCTTTAATTTGGAGGACATCTGCTACACAACACTCAAGATTACTGTGGATTGCTAACAGGTCAAGTTGACAACAAAACTTAACCATCACAGTTTATCTCTTGATTTTTTGAGCAAATGAAAGGAGTTAGTCTTTTGGGTAACCTGAGTATTCCCTATTTAAATATAAAGATGGAAGTGTATAAATTACTTTTTTAAGGATTCGGATTTTATAAACATAGTGTAAATACACTTAAACTGTGAAAACAGAGTCATATGATTTCACTATGTTCTTTTGTCATGTTTTAAGCCTCACTTTGTACTCAATTCACTACTTCTACATATTATAAAGGTTCTAATATACTCATATCAACAGTATATCCCTCTACTTTTCTTTCAATTTCATTTTTGTAGTTGTGGATTAGGAGGGGGTAGCTATTGGTTAAAAATTGCATCAGGCTTTCCAGTTTTGAAATTTTGAGCAAAGTTAGAGAACAAAACCAAACCATGTCATAATAAGTGAGTTTGAGAACTTTTGGGGTATTCCCTTTATTAGGTAATTGCTCTACCATTGAGCTACTATCAGCACTTGCCCATTTATTCTTAACACCTCATTAAGCTAGCCACCTGTCAGAGTTTGGGTCTTTGGGGGACACACTAACCATTTCCTCTCCTCTTTACTGGGTCTGTTGTCATTGATCATAGATAGAACACCTGAGAGCTCATCATCAGTGAGTATTCTGTGCCCATATTCAGATTTATTCTGTCTACTAAAGAGCTATGATCTCTGTTGCATAATTCTTCCTTGTTGCCATTTCTTTTAGCACTTATCCAACTCCCAGTTCACTTTAATACCTATTCAGAGACTAATGTCTCCCAGCATATCAATTTTCTATGGCTACTATAAAATATCACACCAAGCTTAGTAGCTTAAGCAACACAAATTTATTCTCTTAGAGTTTCACAGGTCAAATATTTAATGCAGGTTTCCTTAGGGTGCTTTTATGTTGGCTCTGGATAGGATTGTTTCTTAGTCCTTTCCAGTTTCTAGACATTGCTATATTTCTGGACTTGTGCCCTTTCCTCTGTTTTAAAAGACAGCAATTACAGTGCAGTCCTCATGTCAGGGCATTTCCTACAGGTCTCTTTCTGCCTATATTCTCTTGTAAGGGTCTTATGATTACATAAAGCCACATAAATAATCTAGAATTACCATTTTACTTTATAATCAATAAACTCATTAACCACCTCACTTCTGAAACTTTAATTTTGAATCTGCCATATATGGTAAAACATTCACAGATCCCTTAGACTAGAACACGGACAATTTTAGGGATTATCCAATTAAAGTCTATTCAGCCAAAATGCATAATATTAAAAATATACCCTATAAGGTACAAATTTTTATGAACACAAATAGGTTAATTCTCACATGAACATGTGGCTTTTAAACATTGACTTAGAAACAGAACATCATGTCTCAACAGAAGCCTCAATATCACAGAGCTCAGCTCACTCCATCACAGCCCTCTCCAGAAAGGAACCGATCACTTGATTTTCAATATTATGGGTTAGTTTCAATTTTATTTTAGTGAAATATTTATATAGCATATGATACACTAATATAAGGATACGTCACAATAGCTTTCAGCATATTCAAAGGCTTATGTAACCATGAATTCAAACTATTTTAAAATAATTTTTTTAGAGTTGACCATCATGAAGGTGCAATGGAGAGCTGGAGGCACCTTCATATTTGCCTGCCATTGAGAGTCGCCGCTCAACTTGCTGAAAGCTCAGGAGGAAAGCACAGTTCATGGGGCTCCTCCAGCAAAGATAAACTTCAAAGTCACTTGGATGTTTCCCCCAGTGGCTTGCAGGGCCTGCAGGCTCAGCTTGTTATCCTTAATTGCCATGTCACACTTCTGATTTTAGAACATTTTTATTCTCTCCAAAATAAATCTTTTAACCCTTTACTCTTTAAACCCTTCTACTCTTACCTCCAGTATCAGGTAACCAATAATCTGTTCTGTTGCTACTGATTGGCCTATTCTATATATTTCCCATAAAAGGATTATACAATGTGCGCTATTTGTGACTAGCTTCTTACATTTCAAGGTTAATACATGTGATATATATATTTATACATATATGTATATATACATATATGTATAAATATATATACATACAATATATATATATATGTGTATATATGTAATTTTTGGTTCTTTTAAGGTAGGGTCTCACTCTAGCCCAGGATGATGTGGCATTCACTGTGTCTCTGGCTGGCCTCACACTGATCCTCCCAACTCTGCCTCACAAGTGCTGAGATTAAAACAAATTTGCCACTTTTTGAGAATTGAGGTGTTCCTTTTTTTTGCTGAATGATATTCTGTTAGGTAGAGAATTCCAATTTATTGTTGGCATAAACATTCCTGGGTTCATTGATTGCTAATACTTGACCTCTATTTTAAAACTCCAGCTTTAGCATAAGGACAGTTTATATTGGATATACCATAGGACAAAAATCTTGGGGATTTAAATAAAAGAAATGCAATTTGGTCAGAAGTCTTTCTTCTCATAAAGAGATGTTCTATAGCAGCCATCCTCTAGAACTTCCTTAGGGAATGTATAGGTGTGTATAATAGGAAAGAATAACAGTGGAGACGTAATGTTCAATATTTATTGTTAGAATGGCATTGCAACAGATAATCTTTGATTCTATTTGTTCAAGGTTTTAACATATGGATAGGTGATGGGAAGTTATCAATATAAGGCACAGGTATATTACCATGTAAGTAGGAAATCACTATGTGCCTTAATGAGCTTTCTGAGGTTTAGTGTACCACTGCCACACAGAGATCTCTGCCATCTTGTCTGGAATCCTGAGAATCAGAGAAGATGCCCAGAAGGAGAGTTTTATCTGAGCTGATACGGAATAGTGAGTAGGAGCCTGTAGACAAGTGTGATGCTACAGTTAGAATAAATTAAATAATAAAACATCAAACAGCTCTCTCACAAAATGGGCCTCTGAGCTCAACAGGGAATTCTCAGAAGAAGAATTACAAATGGCCAATTCTCACTTAAGAAAATGTTCAACATCATTAATCATAAGGGATATGCAAATCAAAACAACAATGAGATTCCACCTCACGCCAGTAAGACTGGCAATCATTAAAAAATCTACCAACAACAGATGTTGGCAAGGATGTGGGGAAAAAGGAACCCTCCTTCACTGCTGGTGGGAACGCAAACTTTTAAAACCTCTATGGAAAGCAGTGTGGAGGCTTCTGAACAGGATGGATATAGAACTACCAGTTGAACCAGCTATCCCTTTACTGGATATATATCCTCAAGACTCCTCGTTTCAGCACATAGACATCTGCACAAACATGTTTATAGCGGCTCAATTCATAATAGCTAGGAATTAGAACCAACCTAAATGCCCATCACTAGATGAATGTATATCAAAAATGTGGTACATATACACCATGGGATTCTACTCAGCAATTAGGAAAAATGATATAATGAAATTTTAAAAAAATGGATGGATTTGGAACAGATCATACTTAGTGAACTCACACAAGAACAGAGAGACAAGCACAGTATATTCCCCCTTATCTGTGGCCCCTAATCAGGTTAAACCGAACTGTAAGTAAACATGACTAGTGCTAGTGATTCAGGGGAAAGGCAAAGGGGACAAAAGGAAATGGGGGCAGGGGTGGAAGCAACATAGGGGGGAATGTACAAAAACCTAAACTAGCAATAATCAGACTCCATAGAATCCTATCTTCTGTACAACAAGTTCTGGAGGTAGATAGGGCCCCAAAAGGGGGGGGGTGGAAGCCTACCTATGGTACAAAGGACGATGACCTTTGGCTCCCTGACCCAGTAAGTAGTTACCTCCCACAATGAGCTGTTGATCAGAGTGACGCACATGGTCCCTAAAAAAAAGACAAACTTTTGTCACAGCCCTTGAATACCCACCTCAGGCAAAAGATAAGACCCTATTGCTGAAGATTCTATAGACAAATATCACACAACAATGAGAGACCCCACTGAATCCAGAAATGAAATCAGCTCCCAGAAGGGCAGCCTGGGTGATGCCAGAAGGTGTTGCACATGCTTCCAGGGGAAACAGACCAATGATATCCTGAGAGAGCAGGAGGCATCTTCAAGTTACACCGACCAATGGACTGAGAGTGCAGAACACACTGCTATATGGCACAGACAATCAAGTCAAGAAGTGCCCATCTGTGCAGTAGTGGCACTCAACCTAGGGGTAATCAACAGCTGGCTAATTGGCTATGAGATCCACTCAGAGGCAGGGAACCCCTGACTGGTAAGGGGACCCAGGGCAAACCTGAATGGGGAACAAGAACCCCATCTTCACCGGAAAATCCTCACTAACCATAGGTCCTCAGAAAGGCTACACCTGCCAAATGCTCACCAACCTAGCAATATCTGTCTCAATTAACCAATATCCGCTGGAGACTCTGTTTGTATTTTTCAGAAAACAACTAGAACCGGCGACAACCGAACTCCAACAAAGGGACGTGATTTGATGTGGGACACCCAAGCAGGAGAGTCTAAAATTCAGCAATTTTAACAGTCAGGGGAATTTCCATTTAAACACCTAACCCTTGAAAACTACTTACCATTGTTGGTTCAAGAAACAGGTCAATTCCTCACTGCAACTGTCTCAAGACCACAGGATTGATTCCCATTCACTGTGGCAGGAGCATCTTGCAAAGAGCAGTATGCCCGCCACACGTGTGCTTGTGTGTAGGTCAGATGACAATTTCAAGTGGTGCTCCTTATCTGCTATTCACCTTTTTTGAGAAAAGTTCTCAGCCTAGAACTCAGCAAGTGCACTAGAATGGCTGACCTGTGAGTTCTAGGGAGCCACCTGTCTGTCTCCATGTCCCTGAACTGGTTCATAAGAGAGCATAGAAGCTGGCTCTTTAAGTGTAGGTTCTGGGGATGAGCTTCAGGTCCTCATGCTTGCACTTTACTGACTGAACTGTCTCCCTAGTTCCCACTTGTTGTTGTTGTTTTAGCAGCATAGCTGCTATAAAGTTGAAAATAAAACAGACAGGTTGCAACAAGAACATGGTTAGAAAAGCCCTAACTCCCAAGATCATTTCAGTATCGAGAGAGAGAGAGAGAGAGAGAGAGAGAGAGAGAGAGAGAGAGAGAGAGAGAGAGAGAGAGCCTCAGAGCCCAGGACCATGATGTGTGCAGCGTGCATGGTGTGCATATTGTATGTGCTGGAGTGGCATTGTCCAACTTGTAGGATACCCAGTGTTTTTCTTTGGAGAGGCCCCATGGTATTGTATGGCATGCACCAGTGACCCTGCCTCTTTTCAAACATGGACAGTCATTGGCTCAGATTCCTGGAGGCACTTCAGCACAGTGGCCAGTGGATGTAAGTCCTGGATCCAGGGGCATTCTGGGCTGTATCCCTAGCTCTGGCATTTCCCACACTGGATAACCTGGCACATCTCAGGATTCTGTCTTTGTATCTAAGTCCTCATCAAGCACTATCATCACCGGTCCACTGCCACTTGGACGCACTCAAATTCTTCGAGTCGTAGTTTAATTTTTTTCTTCAAGTGAATCCAAACCTTGACTAGGATATTGGCCTCTCGCAAAGTAACCACTATCATGATTTTTATGCTCACTATAACTCATAAGCCTGTAAACCTCTGATCAGCAAACCTCCAGTTTCCATAAAAACATCATGGTCAAGCAAAGGTGGAGGTGCGTGTATGCATTGCCATCTGGCTGTTATATTTTTAGGGGATCATTTCATTCTATCATCTGATGTCTAATTGAAGAGGCATAGCCTTCAACAAGATTCTCAGGGAGTCTCTGACACAGGAAGTTTGTCTTTATATCACATTTGTAAATTAAATTATTTTCCCCATTATTTTTATCCAAAATCTACAGATTCTGATTATTTGAACATAATTCTATTTCCTTACTTAGCATAAGCTTTTGAGTATTGCTGGGGAAAAAAACCCAAATCAGAATAAGGCTTTGAAAAATGTTCTATGTTGGCTTCTGTTGCATGAATGCTTTTCTGGAGAGAAGCCGACAAGCACTTGTGACCAGAGGAGCAATACACGAAAGGTCAAAACAACTAGAATTTCACTCAGGCAAACCAATTTGTCTATTGAGCTTCCTTCTGGAGCATGGGGGAAAGGGTTACTGAGGAGGGTGAAGACCCCAAAGCAGTTGTAACATGGAAAAGGATGATATCCTCTCCATTATTGCACAAACAGCTACCAGTCCCTTGATCTTCCACCTGTATATACTTCAGCTCCCTTAAGGCCATAAGACATTTGCATACAGGTGCCATAGGGGACTCCCACGATCTCAGGTAAAGTCTGATGTCCTCCCCAAATTCCCATGAGGAAACAGCAACAGACCAAATCTTGAGTCTCTTGTGAGTCATCACAGCTGTTTCTGATTAGGATAATAACTGCTGTCTTCTTCTCAGAAGACCATGTCATTCAATAGTTTTGATTTTTTTTTTAAAAAAAAGTCATGCTGTCATTATTCTAGTAAATAAGAGCTTAATTATTGAAAGTTCTTTTTAACTTCTGAGATTTTTTTATACATGTCTGGACCAAGGATTTTGAAGTTATAGCCTATGGGTGAATTCCAGCTGACCATCTGTCTTTATAAAGTGTTGTTGGAACACATGCATTCATATTTGTTAACAATGTCTGTGGGATCACTTTTCATTTACTCAAGTTTTTCTAAGTCAAAGTTGAATTTTTTAATATTTTATTCATTCATTCATTCATTCATTTGCAAGCAGAGAGACAGAAATAAGAGAGACAGACAGAGTGAAAGGACATACCAGGGCCTCCAGCCACTGCAAATGAACTTCAGATGCATGTGCCTCTTTGTGAATGTGGCTTTATGTGGGTACTGGTGAATCAAACCCAGGTCATTGGGCTTTGAAAGCAAGCGCCTTAACCACTGAGCAATCTCTCCAGCCCCAAAGTTGATTTTTTTTTTCAAATGAAACTTTATTCTGACTAGGATATAGGTGTTCTTCCTTATAATTTTCCATAGTCATATCAGGTCTGACTGAACAAGCAAATTTTAGCTCTTACAGCCACAAAGGGGAAAGATTTGAGACAGCTTTATTTACAGTACATGGGCTGCACCTTAAATTCTTCCTAAAGTTTATTCTATCCTTTAGATGACTATTACAAATGATAAAAAGAAGTGAGAGTTGTCAGGAGAGGAGGCAACCCAATTGTGTATTAACTTCAGATCTGCAAAGTAGTTATCATTTGTGATGGTTTATATTGATTATTAACATGATAGGATCTAGAGTCACCTGTGTTAGATTGCCTAGATTAGGTGAGCCCCTATTTGCTTGTGAGGGATTATCCTGATTAGGTTAATTGAGGTGGATAATTCTATTTTAACTAAAAGGTGATACCATTCCATTGGCTGGTATCTTGTATATAAAATGGAGAAAACTGGTTGGGCAGGAGCATTCATTGCTTGCTGCTTTCTTCTGTGGGCTGAATGGAACAAGGTCCTTCTTGGCTACACAGAGAGTTTGAGGACAACATGGACTACAAGAGACCCTGTCTGAAAAAGAGAGAGGGAAGAAAGAAAGGGAGAAAAGGAGAGAGAGAGAAAGAAAGAATGGGGGAAGAGGAAGAGAGGAAAGGAAGGAAGGAAGAAATAATGAAAGGATAAATAAGGGAAAGAAAGAAAGAGGAAGAAATAAAGAAAAGAAAAGAAGGAAAGGGAAAGAAGGAAGACATGCAGGCAGACAGGCAATAACATTAAAATTAACCTGGTCTTGTTACTAGCAGTAACATTTTTACAATGTTGATATAATGTTAATATTTTAATATATTTTCTCCAACTGCTAATTTATGTATGTATATTTTATATCACATACTATATCACATTTCAAAATTTGTATCTTTTTTCCTAATATTATGCATGAACACTTCCCTAGGACACTAAATATTTTTGAAGTCATGAATTACGATGAGCACAGAACAGTCCATTATGGGAATGGATTATTTAATGAACCTCCAATTGTGGGGCATTTGGTTCATTTCCAGTTGTATATTATAAACAATGATGCATTATTTTGTTGTGAATTAATCTTTGTTTGAATTTATGTGCATTTCCTTAGGAAATGCTTTCTTGAAGGTACAAATGAATAATTTTGAACTTTTTCTACAGTTAGGCACAACCCAAATAAATTAGTTAAATAACTTAGAATACAATACTATGAATAGGAATTTTATATTATTCCAGATATATATTTAAATTAACTTATAAAAAGCTTGTATGTCTCATAATATTTACCATGTAAAACTACTTTGTTGCCCTTCTTTCTATATTATAATGATGGTCATTCTTTTAATCTTGGCAATTTGAAAAAAAAAGTAAAAATTTTAGGGGAATTCAAGTTCATATTAAATTCACAATTTACCTATGAGGCTTATAAAAATAGTATCTACCTTTTCATTTACTTCTAAGTTTCTGGATAGCTAACTTCCAGCTAACAATGAAAATTAAATACTCAGCATTATTAAGATAAAACCAGAAACTTCATAGGCTCTGGGTTTCCTATTCTCCTGCCTGGATTCATTGGTGTACCTGAGACATTGCAACAAAACAAGACAAAGGCTTCAAATTAATGTCTTTCCATAATTACATTTGACTTTTCATTGATATAATAGCCCCATGTGGGTTCAGTTAGTGAGTGGAGATGGGGAAGTGCTCTGTCTACTCTGCCTTTCTTCAGATATGTTTGTCCCCAACCCACTTCCTCTGAATTTCAGCTGTTAGGGGTAAGGTCAGTCCTTTCTTGGTAGCACCTCATTTTCAGCTATACATTCATCTCTTCTTTGTTTTCTCCCTAGGGCTGTCTGAACTCCTTTGGAAGTATACAAGAAACATACTCAATCCTACTACTTGTACATTTTAGAAGAACTGGGGGATTAACACCATTGAGGACATCCCACTAGGTATGGGAGACAAAAATGGATAAACAGATGCTACCACCTCCCAACCTTTAGGCTCTCCAAGTTACACAGTAGGCCTCTCAGGAACTATGGTCTCACAATGCATAATTCATCCTTATAATTAGGACTACATTTTCTCCTCCCCTCCCCCTCCTTCTCTTCTTCCCTCTACCCCTTCTTCTTCTTCCTCTTTCTCCTCTTCCTCCTCCCCCTTCCTCCTCCTCCTCCCCAGGCTAAACAGAAATTCACTGTGTAGTTTCACACAGAGTCAATAAAGTTTTTGAATACTTACTGGCAAAGGGGTTTATGAAAAGTCAGAAATTTATGTGAGTGGAAACTTGGTTCTTCAACTTTTTAACTGCATGGAAATGTGCAAATTAACTAAATTCTAGAGACTCGTTACAATTATGTAAAAATGAGCATAGCAATATTGATGTTTCACCATATTGTTCGTATCTTCTTATGTATCTCTCTCTCTCTCGTGTGTGTTTGTGTATGTGTGTGTGTATGCATAGCATGCAGTCAGTAAATGTGAACAAATACTCTTTTTGAATGCCTTGAGATTGTCATTAGCTTACAGGACTGAAGAAACCAAAATTGTTATTTATTAGTTAGCTCCCCTATCACATGAAATTTTATTTTATTGTTTTGGGTAGTCAAACTGAGGGAAGAGCTAAATTGATGAAGGGGATTTGAAGAAATTTTAGAGAAGAAAATGGAAAGAACTTATAAACTAAATAAGAGAGAAAATTATAAAAAAACCAAAAAATGCCTATTTTTTATGCCATAGCCATCTGATACATGTGGTGCATGATGTAAATTCTGTTGCCTTAAAATTTAGTTAAATGAGCATAAACTTGCTAATGCTTTAGTACTTGTGTTCACTCTAGAATATTGCATGTGGCTTAATCTTCTGTGGAGAGAGGCTTGATCAGTCTAAACAAAGGCTACTAACACGGAAAAGAACATTTAAGGCATCAGGTTTTCAGAAGAATTATCTGTACTTTTGAGTTTGGAAAGATCTAAGTCACATAAACCCAGTAAAATTTAGATGAGAGTTTATAAAAGTCAGATCATTTCTTATGATGGATATGGAGTGACATGACTGGCTGTGACTTGATATTTCCTTTGGCCCTAAGGTCAAGAGTTTGCAAACCCACTGAAGTTTATCCAGGAAAAGTGGAATTACTTTCCTGAAGACACCACCATGAAATGAAGAGAGCAATAATGTAGCATTTGGAGAAGAAGTTGCATTTGAGCCCTGTTTGTGCACTTAATGGACAAGGTAGGCGACCTTCCCTACTTCATATTCTTCATTTATAACACAGGCATAAGAATGCCCACCCAAAAGGGTTTAGTATGAGGATTAACAAAAAAAATACAAGAACCATGTTTATCATAGGTTTTTCAAAAAAAGGTAACCAGCAACTTATTGATAATAAAAGTAGTAAGTACAGCACTATGGTATATCATGTTGCATTAACATAAACCCAAACAATGAATTGATTTTTCTCCTCATTCCCCAGGGGTGAGCATCTCCATCTGCTGGAACCCATGCACATTCTACCACAGAATAGCCTGGTAAGGCTACTCTGAAGATAAATAATTTTTTGCATGACAAAGTTATTATTAAAATCTACTTTTGGATGCATCACCATTCAAAGCATACTTATTAGCTAAACAAATGAGAAAGATGATGCATACAGCCCAACCTTGAGTATGAAGTTGTTATCGTTAAAGTACTGAGGAGATGTGGGAGGTTAGCAATAAGCACATGATGTTTTTTCATCAATGGACAGTATTTGGTTGTATGAGTGATTCAGTTCAGAAATATGCCAATGTTTTACATGATGTCAGTTATTTTGTTAATTGTATATTATGTACTTTCTCTTTTGTGACTTCAACATGTATTCCACTCATTTGGAGTATGAAAGTAATAATCTTTCACCTGGAGGAATTTGGAAAACAATTATGGAATAGAACCAGAACTGGGACTTCTTATGTTTGATATTTGAGAGGACGCAACACATGTGGTACAGAAATTATGATATGGGATTATCTCTGTTCCAATTTGAAGTTCTTGTCATCACAAAAATGCCTTATTCTTTCTTATTCTTTCTACCTAGGTATTTCCTTGTAGGAAACTTCTTCCTTCCCTCTCTCCCCTTATTTCTTTCTCTTCTTCATTTTCTCCTTCCCGCTTCCCTCCTTTCTTTAGATTCTCTTTTTTGTTGTTGTTTGTTGTTTTGTTTTATTTTGAGACAAAATCTCCCAGGGGTTACACCAGCATCATAGAAAGATTTCTCTGAATCAGTGTTTCATGGTCTGTGTTCAGGCTTCCAAATGAAGATGGGAGTTAGTATCAGAAGAGTAATTAGACAGGAGCAAGTATACTTTCTAGGCAACAGCTCACAATCACTTAATGTTGTTCCACAGTAGTCTTATGGATATTAAGGACAATGTGAAATGCCACCCATTTTGCTGGATCCCTAAGTAAATGTCTTTACATTTTACTGACAATCTTTATATATGTACATAATGTATTTTGATCATAACCATTGCATTCTCATCCCGTCTCCCATGTAACACTCCTTCTGAATAGTCTCTTCTTACAAGTAGACCCTCTTCTTTTTTGTCTTTCTTATTTTGTCCTCCTGCACCACCAATGATAGACTATTGATGGGCACAATATTGTGCAGACCTTGCACAGGTAAGAATAGTCACTGTGAGGTGACAAATGCAATAGTCACTTTGTGGCTGGATTGAGTAAAGATTTAACCAGCCAAAGTTTAACTTGTTAAATGAAGCTTTAGCTGGATTTCATCTATCAATTACTCCTTCAGCCAAGTAAAACCATAATGGTAGCTATCCCTGGAGCAGACCACAGGAAAGAAGGTAGTAAGTGGCCTTGAAAGATAGCTGTCAATGATTTCTTCAGTCTCTGTATTTTCATAATATTCTTTGAAAATTAGAGTTTATTTCTGTTTCCTTTAAATCTGGATTGATTAGACTGTTTTGATCAATGGAATACTGCTGAACTGATGGCCTATTATAACTAAACTCACCTTTCATTCCATTCCTCCTGAGAGGTTTCTTCTTATAATTAAGGACTAAATGAATGAAAATGAAAATGAATAAATAAATAAATAAATAAATAAATAAATAAATAAGCAAATGTCCAAGGAGAGGTTTATGCAGTAGAGATCCAGGGACCCCAGAGAGCATCCTGGATCCACTGTTAAATAAATGATATCCAGTGAAAGAGGAGAACTGAATCATCATCCTGAGAATCATAAGAGACAATGAACTTCTATTCAAGACAGTGAGTCAGCTTTTGGTTTTATTATTTAACAAAAGATAATTTAAGCGACAACCAAAACAGAAGTCACATGGACAGGTGACAGGACATGTTTGCCAAGACATAATGATTCCAAAGTCACTCCACTACCTGTTTTTTTCTGGTTTTCAGAACATCACAGTAAAGTATTCTGCAAAGTGCATTCACTATACTTTTTCCCTTCAAGCTGAAATAAGTCATAGACGGGAGGGGGCATGGAATGGATGAGCAAGATGCTGTGCTTTGCCATCCTGCCATCCTTCATTCTTATGGATTTCCACTTTTCCATACTGAGTCAATCATAGCAATGAGGCGAGGACCAGTGTTTTGATATGAATGCTGGCCATGTGCATCCTAATGTAAGAGTCTTTATTCCCAGAATATTTGCATGTCACCTTATTTGAAACAAAAAAGAATGGCATTTTGCAAATATAATTAAGATCTTGAGGTAAGAAAATGCTGACTTATTTGGGTTGATCTTAAATCAGTGACTAGTATCCTAATAAGGGACTGAAGAGATGACAGCAATGTTATCATGGAGGCAGAGATTGGAGTGGTATACCTATAATTCTCTCTATATGTTCCTGGAGGAGGGCTGGAGAGATAACTTCATGTTCATGGTACTTGCCTGTAAAGCCTAACAACCAGGTACATTTCCCCAGTACATATGTAAAGCCAGATGCAAAGAGTGGTGCATGCATCTGGAGTTCAATTGTAGTGGCTAGAGGCCCTGGCACACCCATTTTCTCTCTCTCTCTCTCTCTCTCTCTCTCTCTCTCTCTCTCTCTCTCTCTCTCTCTCTCTCCCTCTTTCCTCTTTCAGCTTATAAATAAATAAAAATATTTTTAAAATTCTTAGAGGGAGAATGACTGCTAGATTTGGAGCTTCTAACCTCCATAATTTATCCTCTAGAATAAATTCTCATGAAAATGGTGAAAGATTAGATTCTGAGTTTTTTTCAACCACTGGAATTGAGTAATCTATTATAGTAGCCTCGGGAGAGTAATGCAAACTTGGGTGTGCTCTAGTTACCTTGGAACTGGTTAATGATGGAGGCTGGAAGAATTTGGTGGTTCATTATATGAAAAGCCTAGATTACCTTGAACAGACTATTAGTTAGGAACACTGACATTCAAGACACTGGCATCTAGGCCATGAAAAGAAACAGGAAACATATTCTTAGAAATAGGAGGAAAAGAGTCCTTGTTACATAGTGAGAGAAAATATGGCTGAGATACGCTCTATAAATGTATGAAATATACAACCTTTAAGCAATGGCCATGGGTACGTTTTTGGAGGAAATTCTAAGCAGAGTTTAAGGAATGTCCCTGCTTGTTGCTACATATAGTAAAATGAATAGGGAAAACATTAATTGAAGAAGGCACCATTAAGCAAAAAGAAAGCAGCTTTTGACTATGTGGAAATGTCTCAGTTCATCTTTATTGTGACAGTGCTTTAACAGGATTTTCATGCTTCTAGTCTCTCTCAGAACTGCCACCCATTTTACGAACAAGGCTATGCTAGCCTATTAGGTATTGAGTCCCATGTAGAGAATGCAGTTATCAGGGTTGGCAGACAACCAAATGCATGAGCCAGCATGGCTTGCTGGAGGCTAGTTTCCTATCCTGACCTCCAGGGACAGTTCATGAATGAGTGGAGCTGACACATAGACACTGGATGATAATGAATCCATACCATTTTAAGGATCTAACTTTTGGGCTGTTTACTAAGTAGCAATCGCACTATGACATTTTGACAAGTTATTGAAAAAGCTTTTAATTTTTGTGAGATCAAATGTAAGTATCCAAGAAAGCATATTGTTAGCTATGACTCCAGGATTTCCAGTTGAGAAAGGAATTGCTCAGCTTAACAGAATGGAGGAGTGAAGGAAACGTATTCAGGCATAGGTTTCGGTTTGAGCTAAAAGCTAGACATCTCTGTTTGTGTTCAGAATATTTTTAACACATAAGCAAGTATCCACATCTCTCTTCGTGTTTTCCTTCCTTATCATTTTTAAAACAGCACCCAAGATGCCAACTATACCTCCTCTCTCTCTCTCTCTTCCTTATCTTCCTTTAACCTATAAAAACACTGCCTGTTGGTGAGCTAGCTGTAAGACATTTTGCAAAGGAAATTGGGTGTGTAAACCCCAAGATTAGACAAACATCCCTCATTAAAAGTTGTAATCCACTGGTCCTCCATGTTGACGCCTTAATTCTGAACTCTTTAACAGCCTGAACGCACTCAATGGCCCTGAACATCTCCACCTTATACTCTTTTTCCCAGCTTCTTCCCCTCCTTGAGCTTTCTCAAAACTGACACAGTCTCCCAGATGGGGTAACATAGTCTTCCCTTACTTGCAGTGATAATAATGTTTTCTCAGTTTTATTGCAGTCTCTTGAGAGCAGGACTGATTTGCATATTCCTAACACTTAATTAACGATGTCACCTTCCCAGTGCCTTGAAAACAGTTTGCATATTTTCTTCTTCCTTGGGCAGACATCCAGCAGTTACCTCCCCCATTTTCTGCTGCAGTCCTTTTTATTACTTTAATGACAAATAATTGGACAGATTCTGAGTAATGAGGGTGAGAGCCAAAGGACTGTTGCAAGGGAGATGGCTGCATGTTACAAGACACTTTTAGTGGTCTCTAAATCAGACAGACAAGGAGAGTAATGATCATCTTGCCGTAATGAGACACAATTAAGAATCGCTGCAGCAGATGACAGAGCAGTTCATTGAACAGCTACCTCCTTCCTAACATTCTTGCTCCCGTTTTCTTCCAAAGGTAATCAATCGAAGCTTAATTACAGCATCCCCATTTGCAATGCTGTCCTTAAGATTTTGTTGGCATGTCCAATAAAAACTGCATACACTCAAGGTTTATTACTTAAACATAAAAACTAACACTATTTTAAAATTTAGTGCTGGATGTTGATTTAAGATACTCAGAAAATAAAGATTTTCAACATTAGAAAAGGTCTTATAGGAGCTCTCTGTACAATTCTTCCTTGAGTGCTAAATTTGCACTAAGTGGATCAGGATTATTTGTGCAGATTTTTAAGAAAAGACACGTTTTTTAAAGTATTTTTTGAGGGCTGGAGAGATGGCTCAGCGGTTTAAAGTATTTTTTGAAACTGTGCCATGTGTCACAACACCAACTCAGCTTTTTATAACAGATTGTCTTGCCTCTGAGCTTCTGATTCCATATTTGAGTTAAGGCCAACTTTGTGTTGTAACAAGTTCCCAGGTGATGCTGCTGCTGGTCCAGGTATCAACAGCCATTCGATTAACGTTAACCATGAGTAAGAACCAAAACTCAAATTCAAAATTATGTGTCTCAGAAATCGGTAACATTGTTTTTGTAATATATAACACAAAATAAATTTTATAATTTTTATTTTACATTAATATAATATAATATACTTTTATATTAACATATAACATGAATTTTCAAAAGTGGGAACATTTGATAGTGTCTGAATATTCATGTCAAGCACATTCATGATTGAAGGAGAAAGAAGGTAATTTTTCTCTCTTCTTTTTTTTTACTACATTCACTAATTTTTCTAGTCTAAAGGAAACTTAGTGAATTAAAGTATTTTAATAATCATAAAAGATGGAATTGCTAAGCAGCATTTATTAGATATAGAAATATAAACATCTGTAAGACTGTGGCTGTGACAGGAACAGAGTAGACCCTGACCTTACTCTGTGATTATACCTGTCAGGGTAGATTCATTAATGTTGCTGTAATAAAGCCTAAAATAAAAATATATCCAAGGTTTTCAAAAGATTTATTTCCTGCTATATAAAATCTGTTGTGGGTTAAGATGAGCACCAGGGAAATATTCTCCCACTCAAGAGTTCAGTTAACCAGGCATGGAACTGTTTTGGTCCTTTGTATTATCAGAGGCCTCCTACTCAGGGGAATGCAGGAGGTCTGGCAATGAAAGCTTCAGCCCCAAAGTGTTACATATCCCTCCTGCCAATAGAATTTGTATGTCATAATTATTTAGACACTTCACTTCTCTGTCCATTTCCAAAGTGGTAAGGACAGATGACCATCTTACTTGTATAGGAAAAGAGGGGTATAAATAAATGAAAGCACTAGACGTCTCTACTGCACTTATTTGGACAAAATTTTCCTTTGCCTGTAGTCTGCACAAAATTACATATTATATATAGAACCCATCTTCATCTTCTAACTGCATGGCATTTTTGTTTGTTATTATAGTTAATTGTTTATGCCCTCTACGTCTACCAATGAAACATAAAAGAAGGTATTAATAATTTTGAATACATATACAGTTGTCTGTGTTTTATATCAGCTAATATAACCCTTATAAACTTTTTTATGCTATATCCTTGTTAATTTTAGGAATTGGACTCGGGTTTATTTGGTTTAGACCTACTTAATTTTCCTTTATAAGTACCAAAGATAACACAAATACCCAGAACTTCTGAACAAGTACCATATTACTGTCTAGTGGCACTCTTTGTGATATCTATCTCAAAGAAAAAAATCAAAATTACAATTTCCTATTAAACATGAAATATTTTCGGGCTTGTCTGCCTTAGAGTTTCAGATACAATTTAGGGTGTTTAGGATGTTTAGAGTTGTTTTGCCGTAAGCTAGCTATAGAAATAATGAGTTGATAATTTCTTTAAAAGTCTAAAATGTATTCTAATTTTATTTCATTTCATTTGATCCTTTCATGTGCTTTGAAGTTTCCAGATTATTGGCTAGTAAATTAACTTTATTAACTTCATGTAATTATAGGGTCATAGCTAATGTAACTCTGAATTGTCCACTTGTGCCTCTTTGCCATCAAGTTTAGATTTTTTTTAATTATATGGTGTCATTTTATAGTTCTTTTTAACCCAGAACTTTAATGCTTCCTAAAATAGCAGTAGCAGAAATTAAATTCCTTGGAATTGATCATCTGCTTTTTGAATAAGAAATAACCAAAGCCCACTGGGGAGGAACATTTAGTCCCTCCTAGCCCGGTGATTGTCTTCATGGCTCTTTGGTATACACAGTAATATTCTTATTTTTTTCTAGATTGAAATATGTATTGAATGCAATTGTGCACTATAAAAATACCCCAAAATGTAATATATAGGAATTATGGCATTTTTTTCCTCTTCATTAACTCATGCTAAGTATTTTTACAATTCCAGATTTTTGCCATTATTTCTTATTTAATTTCATCATATTTGGGGTGGGTATTATCTATGCCCCAACCATGTGTCTTTGGCATTCATGATTCCCACACAGGCCAATAGTGTCTTACCGTTAACTTCTTCAAGTCTACATCCAAGGAGTCACTTGAGCACATGCAGGGAATATAGAATTGCTGAAAATATTCCTCAACCAATTATGAATGGGCATTGGAGTATAAATATTTGAACTTCATGGCTCCTCTTGAAAACTTCACTGTTCATTCAAGAGTGTCTTGTTTGGTCTCCAAGTGTTTGCATAATGGTTGAAGTGTCTCTTGCCATTGATGTCCAGCTTTATTTCATTTGGTTATGATAGGATATAAAAAATTATGTTGACTTGTTTGTGTTTAAGGCTTGAATTTTGACCTATTATGTGGCCAATCTTGCAGGAATTTCCATGTAACACAGAGAAAAATATGATCTTTGTTGTATCTTGGATAAATTGTTCTTGTTATGTTTAGTTAATCTATTATGAAATTTATCTCTGAATTGTCTTTGCTGATTTTTACTTTGGATGACTTAGCTAAATATGTGGTTGGGGTATAAAAATCTACCATTATTATTACATTAGGACATGTGTAACCTTTTATGCCTTTTAGTGTTTGTTTTATGAAATTGGGATCCTCAGTATTTGGTGTATAATTATTATAAATTAGGTCTTTAAAAATATTTAGTGGCTTTCTTTGTCTCTTTTCACTAACTTTGTCTTAAAGCCTAATTTATTAGATATAAAAAATAGCCATGGTTACTTGTCTATGGTTTCTATTTTCTTGGTAGATTGATTTTCATCCTTCGACACTCAGCATGTGGATATTTTTTGTTAGCTATATGCGCTTCTTACATATAATTGTTAGCTCTTGCTCTGCAACCCAGTCAGTCACTCTGTTTCTTTTTACAGGTGAGTCGAGACCATGTAATTTAAAATTTTTATTCAGGGAATATTTCCTATGGTTTTTTTAGGCAATGCTATGATTGACTAATTTGTTATTTTTTAAGCCATCTCTATAAGTTTGGGGTATCCCAAAATAAGTATTGCTGATTTGATTTTAGGTCTTTTTTGTTTGTTTTTGTGTTTGTTTGCTTATGTTCCTTTCTTGGTGGGTATTTTTACATGTGTTCTCATGGATCAGACCATTTTTTTTCTTCCTTTCTATAGTGGTAATTTATTTATTCATTTATAATTTGTAATGTCACCCTAATTTGTGTTTGCTTGAAATACCCTTATTATCCATCTAATTTTAAATATAATTTGCTGAATTTAACTCAGGTTGCTGATTAAAAAAATCTGAGGTTATTCTGATATTCTTGTCCATGTATGTGAGTTGGCATTTTCCCCTTCAGCTTTTAGTATTGTTCCTTATTTTGAAGTTTTGACATCTTGTCTATGACATGTCATACAGAGGTTTTGTGTCGTGTATGTTCAGGGTTGTGTTTGCCTGTCATCTTGTTTCTCTAGGTTTGGGATCATTTACTTTCTTTGAATGTTATCTCAGTTCCTTCTATCCTGTAAATTCTAAGGTTTGGTCTTTTGAATGTATCCCAGACTTCTTAGAATATTGCCCATGTTCTTTGGTCTGTTTTTATTTATCTATGTTTGTGTGTATTAGTTTTGTTTGTTTGTTTGTTTGTTGTTTGTTTTTTTGAGATAGAGTCTCTCTATAGCCCAGGCTGACCGGGAATTCACAATTCACTTTGCACTATCAGACTGGCTTCAAACTCATGGCGATTCTCCTACCTCTGCCACCCAAGGGCTAGGATTAAAGACATGTGCCACCATGTCCAGCTGTATTATTGTTTTTACTTTATGATCCATCTGTAAAATTTGATCCTATCTGTCTGTTGGAGATACTCTGTGTTGTGATTTTTACTTGAGTGATTATTTCTTTCATTTCCTGAATTCTGTTTGAATTTTTCAAAGTTTCAATTCCCTTGATGAATTTATCATTTTTGGACTTTCTCTTTCAATTTGTTACCAGCTTTGTTCACTTTGGATACTGTCTTGTCAAGGTCATGAATGCATTTTCTTGGTGTATTTATCTGTTTATTTGACCCTTTTTATGGTAAGTGATCCTTTTTAGAAGTAGGATAGAGGTTTTTAAGGGGATTTATTTTATCATGTTGGAGAAGGTCTGGCATCAGGATGAACAAGCTGGCTGGTCAGCTTACATCTCCAGGCAGAACAGCTGCTCAGAATATACCTAAGAGATGCTGAGTGCTGTCCATTCAGACCACTCTTACACAGATATGATTGGAAATTCTAGATACTGAAGTAACTCAAGACAGGAGGAGAACATATATGAATCAAAAAGGAAAAGATTAAATGATTTCTCTTGGCAGATGACTTTGTGTGTGTGTGTGTGTGTGTGTGTGTGTGTGTGCGCGCGCGCGC
>PVHP010006367.1:6581-60934 GCA_004024765.1 Zapus hudsonius | reverse complement strand
GAGAGAGAGAGAGAGAGAGAGAGAGAGAGAGAGAGAGAGAGAGAGGCAGACAGAGAATATGGGCGCACCAGGGCCTCCAAGCCACTGCAAATGAACTCCAGACACATGCATCTGGCTGTATATGGGCACTGGGGAATCGAACTCTGGTCCTTCTGCATTGCAGGCAAACGCCTTAGCCGCTAAGCCATCTCTTCAGCCCAACTTTGGACTTTTGAACAGTGTTGGGACTGGTAAAAACTATGGAGACTTCCAAAGTTGGACTCTATGCCTTTTGTATCATGAGATGGTCATAAGTCCATGGGGGTCGGGGGGTGGGGGGTGGCATGTGGTGATTTAAATGTAAATTTAAATGATGAACTTCATAAATGAAAATATGTCTTTATCGTGCAAATTACATGAACCCACAGGCTCATGTGTTCAAATACTTAATCCCCAGCTGATGGCACTATTCTAGAAGGTTACAGAGCACATAGGAAGTGGCTCCCAGATCTAGAGCCAGGCATGACTGCTGCTTAGGATGTGAAAACCTTGGGGAAGTCAAGCCTTGCTGGAGGGAGTATCCTTGATGCTATGAGTCCAGTTCTACCTGCTATTCTCTCTCCACTTCTTCCCTGCTGATGTGACAGTGTGGCTGTGGCTTCCTGCTCCTGCCATGACAGACCCTACCCTGTGGAATGGCAAGCTGAATTACACCCTTTCCTTCCATAAACTGCTTCTGGTCAGGCATGTTGCCTCAGCAATGAGGGAATTACTGATATACAGAGTGTCACTCTTGGAACTCACTCTGTAGCTCAGGCTGGCCTCAAATTTAGGGTAATCCTCCTACCTCAGCCTCCAGAGTGCTGGGAGTATAGGCATGAGCCACTTAGCTTGGAACTTCTTTTAAAATCGGCTAATTTGAGACCTCTCCTATGTGACCATTGTGTTCTAAAAGCTTTATATGGCTAGGCAGGGTGGAACAGACCTGTAATCCCAGAACTCAAGAGGTGGAGCCAAGCATGAAGATCAGGAGTTCAAGGTCAGACTAAGCTACAAACCGAGTTTGTGGTTAGCCTAGGCTATGAGGCCCTGTCTCAAGAAAACAAACAATACAACAGGAAATGTAGCCAGGAGTGATGGCTCACACTTGGAATCCCAGCATTCCAGGAGGCTGAGGCAGAAGAACCATCAAAAGTTCAGTCATCCTGGGCTACAGAAAGAGACCCTATCTCAAGAAAAGAGAAATCTCTAATTAATGGATGTTCAGTTCTGGACCAGCTAGATCTAAAATGTCTCTCTTTATTGGAGGGATGGGAGGAGGTGGTCCAGCTGAGTTCTGAGGCTTGAGGACAGTGGCCTTGCTCAGCTGTGACACTCCTAGCTTTCTCATGCTCCATCCGCCCCAGGTGGGAAGGCAGGTAAATCCAGGCCCAGCCCAGCTCTGCCCATTGTCCTTGGCATGAAGAGATTTGTAAGCTGGGTGCTGGGAGACCTGCTGGGGGCCACTGAAACAGCTCAGGACTCTTCTTTATCTTTGTGGTATCAGACCCACATCAACGGGGTGGGTGGAGGAGGGGAGCCAAAGATGGGAAAAGTGCTATGCTTGGCTTAGGCCCTTCAGCCTTCCCCTCCCCCAGCATCAAAGTAAGTGCCAGGGAGCTTAGCAGTTGGGCAAGCGGGGGAGACTCATGCCTTTCATTTGAGTTCCCACTGGATAAAGGATAAACCCAACCCTACACCTGCTGGGATGCTGTGGGTAGTGTGTCCAACTGGACACTGGGCTGGGGGCTTGACCTTGGCCTCAGAAATCTCTGTTATAGCTGCTTTCAACCGACAGCCCTGGGTGTGCTATGGGGCATGTCTCATATTCAAACTGTAACACACGTTTCTTTTGCCAGAAATCATTTCTAGTCCTTAGGTCAGAAGTTATTCACCCTTTAGGTTCTGGATCTATGGTGACCTCTCCCCAGCCTAGGACACAGTAATGTCAATAAGACGTGGGAAGCCAGGCATGTGGCCCATGCCTGAGACCCCAGCCCTCTGGAGGTGGAGGCAGGAGGAATAGTGCAAGATCATCTTTGGGTACACAGTGAGTTCAAGGCCATCCCCAGCTGCATCACAAGCTTATGGTCAGTCTGGACTTCATGAGACCATGTCTCAAAATAAAAAAGCAGCAGCAGTAAAAACCAAGATAAAACACGCAAGTGTCAACAGAGCTTACACCTTAATGCAGCAGATTTCTTGGCTTCTGTGTTGTAGTATGCATCAGTATTGCTTTCCTTTCTAAAATTTTTTATTCAATTATTTATTTACAAGGAGAGAGAGAGAGAGAGAAAGAGAGAGAGAGAGAGAGAGAGAGAGAGAGAGAGAGAGAGAGAGAGAGAGAGAGGGAGGAAATGGGTGCACCAGGGCCTCTTGCCACTATAACAGATTCCAAATGCAGCCGGGTGTGGTGGTGTAAGCCTTTAATCCCAGCACTCAGGAGGCAGAGGTAGGAGGATTGCCATGAGTTCAAGGTCACTCTGAGACTACATAGTGAATTCCAGGTCAGCCTGAGCTAGAGTGAGACCCTAACCCTACCTCGAAAAACCAAAATAAAAATTCCAAATGCATTTGGCTTTATGTGGGTACTGAGGGGTTAAACCCAGGCTGTCAGGCTTTGCAACCAAGTACTTTAACTACTGAGACATCTCTCCAGCCCTGCTTTTTTGTTTGTTTGTTTTTGTTTTTTTGAGGCAGGGTTTCATTTTAGCCCAGGCTGATCTTAAACTCAAGATGATCTTCCTACCTCAGCCTCCTAAGTGCTGGAATTAACAGGCATGCACCACCATACCTGGCTTGCTTTTCTTTTTATTGCCAAATAATATTCCCTTGTATGAAAATAACCACGTTTTGCTCTTTTATTTCCTCATTGATGTACATTTGGCCCTTCCAGTTTTGGACTTTTATGAATAACACGGCTAAGGACATTCATACATAAGCACATAAGCCTGTGTGGGGACACATTTTTCCAACCTCTTGGGTAAATCCCCAGAAGAGGAATGGCTGGTAAGTTTATGCTTAACTTCGTAGGAAACCACCACACCATAATTCGAGTGGATTGTGGCATCTTGTGTTCCTGCCAGTAAAGGAGGCTCCAGCTTGCCCAGGTCCTCATAGGTTCCGTTAGCACAGCAGGTAACAGCGAAGTTTTTCAAAGGTTTAACCAGTCTCGCATTCCTGGAATAATCTCACTTGGTCATGGTGTATAACGCTTTTCATAAGATGCTGAATTGGTTTGGGAATAGTTTGTAGGTGTGCTTGAGGGACACTGGTCTGCAGCAGGACGGGAAGGACATTGGTTTGTAACAGGACTTTGCACCTTTTTTCTATGTAGGGCCAAATTGTAAGGTTTTGTTTTCGCTTGGTTTCTTTCGAGGTAGGGTTTCACTCTAGCCCAGGCTGACCTGGCACTCATTCTATAGTCCCAGGCTGGCCTGGAACTCACAGCGATCCTCCTACCTCTGCGTCCAGAGTGCTGGGATTCAAGGTGTGCATCACCACACCCAGTTTATTTTAGTTCTTTAACCATGGTTTCTTTAGTGTTGAGTGGGTGTGTATGTATGGGCAAGTGTGCACTATGGTACACACGTGGAGGTCAGAGGACAACTTCAAGGTGTTGTTCCCGCCTTCCACCTCTCGTGTGCCTCTGGGAACGCTCTAGCATCAGCTCCACATGGATTCTGGGGATGAATCTGGTCATCAAGCTTTGCAGGAAGCACCTTTAACCCCGAGACATCTCCCAGCCAGGCCTCGGTTACGTGAACATAATGGCTACTTTGAAACATTTGCCAAACCCAGTATCTGTGGATACACACAGAGTCTCTCTGCACTGTTTGTCCCCCCTCTCCGAGTATTTTTACACTTTGTTTCTTCTTTGTATATTTCCCAATTTTTTTTGATATAATAATTTTGTTTATTTTTATGGTCAAATCCAAGGTCTTATGCATGCTCGGCAAAGGCATAATTAAAATATTATATATATATATATATATGAGAGAGAGAGAGAGAGAGAGAGAGAGAGCATGGGTAGGCTGCCAGAGCCTCCTGCCACTGCAAAGAAACTCCAGACACTTGCACCTGTCTTTATGTGGTTACTGTAGGCATCAGACTTGGCTAGCAAGCTCTTTTAACAGCTGACCATCTCTCCAGTGCTCCCCCTTTATTCCAGGTAGGGTCTCACTCTAGCCCAGGCTGACCTAGCACTCACTCTGCAGCTCCAGGTTGGCCTCAAACTCAGCGATCCTCCTACCTCTGCCTCCTGAGTGCTGGGATTCAGTGGGGTGCGCCACTACGCCTGGCTGAGCACCCCCACTTTTTAACTTGGGTGCTGAAAATGGAACCCAGGTGGTCTCAGCCTTCTCAGGCCCTCATGTTGTTTGCCAAGCAGTGCTACTGGACAAGCCATCTCCTCAACCCTTTCTTTCACTGATTGTTCTAATCCTGCACCCATGACGACACTTTACGAAGTGTCTGTTGAAGACTCTTCAAGGCAAAAACCAAGACAACGTCTTGGAATTGTTTCAAGCAGAGTGAGCTAAGGCAGGGTGCTTCAGGGGGAGAGTGAACAGCCACGTCGCACCTCAAAGACAGGTATACAAGTTAAATGCTACAGTTAACACAGTTTAAGCCCTCAGTGCAGTGGCATGTACTCTGTAGCAGGCCCACCTGGGGCTGGTCCTTAGATGGCATGGAGGAGCATTTACAAACCAAGCTCTCTGCACACCTTCACGCTTGATGTGAATTAACTATGATATGGGTCCGTATGAGTGGTTTCCTTCTTTGTTTTAAAATATTTTTATTTATTTGCAAGGAGAAGGGGGAGAATGGGCATGCCAGGGTCTCTTGCCATTGCAACCAAGTCTAGATGCATGCACCATTCTGTGCATCTGACTTTACAGGAGTACTGGGGAATCGAACTCACGCCATCAGGCATTGCAACAAGCACCTTAACTGCTGATCCATCTCTCCAGCCCCTCCTTGTTGGTTTTAGACTTAGAAAGTGGACCTGGAAGAGGGAGGCTGGGATCCTGAAGATGGGGGACTCGCAGTGGGGGTTCCACTGTCATCTCAGGGCGCCAGAGGAGAGAGCTCTGGACTTGAGTCCACACTTCCCTCAACCCCGACCGACCTCCAGGACCTCGGTTACTCACTCACCTGCTCCGAGTTTCTCTGCACTTTCTCCGCTGTCCCTGCGTTGCTAGGTTACCTCCAACCTCAGAAGGCGGGACTCGGAGTCTGACTGACATTCCTTTCCACCATTCGATTGCCTGTTAGGTTCCGTTAGTCCCACCCCCCTGTGATCTGACCAATCATAATGTCTCTAACGTTCCACCAATGGAAAGACCCGAGACTCCCTGTGGGTTGGACAGAAATGAGTAAGGCGGGGCTGATGGGCGGGGCGGAGGGTGGAGCTTACTCACCCCGCCCCTTTTAAGGAGGTGAGAGAGCCGAGACTGACGTGAGATGGACCAATCAGAGTGCACCTCCCCTGCTCAGGTGGCCAATAGACCTCGGCGGAGGGGAAATGGGGCGGGGGTTGAGGGGCGGTCGGCGGCGGATGCGAGAGCTGGCGCAGCTGCCGTGGTGGCGGCGGCCGAGGCGGCGGTCGGTTGTGGCGGCTGCGGACGCTCGGGACTTCGGGGCTTTGGCCGGCGGCGCTTGCGGGGCTGGCCTGCACGGTGCGGACCCTGGTGCGCGGTCCGGGTTCCTGGGGCGGCGCGTGTAAGAATCCGGAGGGGGGTGGCCCGAGGGTCAGAGGTCAGGGGTCAGGGGGCAGCGGCTGTCTGGGCACTCGGATGTGGAAGGTGGGGCAGGGTGGGCTCAGAGGGGTCACGGGGACGTCACCGTCGTGCTTCTGTCCTTTCAGCCCGTCTTGGGGTGGTTGCACCCCTTCGTCTTGGGCCCAGCTTCTTAGGGTGACCCCCCCCCACGTGGGGACCCCTCCCTCACCCCCTCCATCGGGGCTGGAGCTGGCCTCGAACCCGGTGCTTCCTCCCTGGCTGTATCCTCAAGTGACCCTGCCCGGTTAGCAACATAGACCTTCTTCCAGGGGTGACTTTGCAGGGGTGATCTCTGGGTCATCTCAGGGGGACCCCAAGTTTGTCAGAGAAGCCCTGGGATGGGGGCTCAGGTGGAGAGGGTTGGGGGAGTCCTGAGTTCTAGTTCTGTCCCTCCACTCTGCGACCTTGTCTTTCCCTCTCTGGCCCTCATTTTTCTTGCTCTGAAACGTGATGGTTGGGTGGATTTGTGTGATGGGAGGCTGAGGCAGGAGGATGGCTAGTTCAAAAAACAAAACAAACAAAACAACAACAACAAACAACCAAAAAGTGATAGGTTTTGAATTTTCATGAACTGGTTCTAGGAATAGTAAACAGGGCTGGGTTTAAGCAGGGAGGGGCCCTGAAGTCTTGCTGCTGAGGTTTGAAGTCTGGGAGAGGCAAGTGAACAACTCTAAACTTCAGCTTCCTCTTGTGTGTGTGTGTGTGAGAGCGAGCGAGCGAGCGAGCGAGCGAGAGAGAGAGAGAGCGAGAGAGAGAGAGAGTTTTGACACTGAGCACAAAGTTCTTTATTGGGTGGGTCTCACCTATGTGTTGGAGATGTTTAGTGGCATTTCTGGACCAAGATCACCCCCAAATTGTGACACTCAAAATGATCCTAGACTTTCGTAGTATCCCCTGAGAGCAAAATCCACCGTTGAGAGTCAGTGAGGTAAGACAAGAAAGTTGTCATACATTAAATAGTTAAAACATAAAACCCACCAGCCACTAGGGTCCTTCCTAGTTAGTGACAAAATTTGCAAACTTCTTAGTGAGTTGAGAAAGTTAATAGACTCTTTTTCGCCTTCCAGACAAATAGGGGAGTGATCGTTGTCCAAGGCTAGTAATGGTTACAAGAAAGTTGATATGTTTGGAAATGTGGGAAACATTTGACCAGGGGCTGGTGGTGCTCCTCATGGGATCATGTGCTGAGTATGAACAAGGCTCTGGCTTCAGTCCTTGGAACTGGGAGTGCGGGAGCCAAAAACAGAACAGGGCATAATTCTTAAAACAGCCAAATGGTAGCATTTCACATGGGATTTCCTCTTCTACTTTCCTCCCCCTAGTGAGGTTTCAAAGCAATATAGAACCCCAGATCTAGGGAAATTAAAAAACAATATTCTGGCAGGAAGCTTGCTGGCCAGAGTTACAGGCTTTGCAGCTGGTGGAACAAGTTCCTTGTGCTGTCTCGTTTGGAAGAGGTGGGCTGTTTTTCTGATGGTTTGTAACAAGAAGGGTTGCAACTCAGTGGATTGGTTTGGAGGCAGAGGCCATCCAGCCCAGAGGTCTTGGCTTGTGGCTGGAACCTGCTGCTGCTTTCAAGTTCAAAGGTCTTGGGGTTGTTCTGCTGAGTCCTGCGCTTCCATTGGTCCTCCTAAGCAGAAACCGAGTGTATAAATAGAAAGTGTCACAGGCCGGTTCTGAATCTTTGAAACCGGGAGGGAGGATGAACACTCTGTGTGACTCTGGACATCGTTTTAAAAGGATAATTAATCTGTCTCCTTTTTCAAATGCCTGAGTCTAGAACCATGCAGTGGTTGAATAAGGCTGGCCAATTATGTATTGGTTATCTGCAAAACCCACAGTCATCTTGGGAATGGATGTCTACTCCCGAGAGGCTGATTCCTAAGGCTAAAGGGATAATTGTTTTAAAAAAGATACAGGCAAGCATGGATGTCCTGGGTGCTTACTGTTTACTGGTACTGTTTAAGTACAAGACCAGGGGCTGAGAAGTGTATTGGCTGGGGACACCAACCTGGAGTCACACTGGAGTGCCAAGCTTGGCTTTTGAACTATGGCTCTTGGGTAAGGTGCTTAGCCTTCTGTTTCTGTCTGTTATATGGGGCTTTCCATCAGATTACAATCAACTTTGATTTATAAATTGCTAGTAGTGTCTCTGGCCTGTAGTAAGTGCTCTTTGACTATCAACCAATATTATTTTAATGTTTTTTTTATATATATAAAACATATATATATGTGTGTATGTATATATTGGTCTTTAAAATCTTTACAAAAACACACAGATAAGTGTAATGAAGGGTGGCTATGGAAGACATTAGCCATAATCTGATTCTTCAGACATAATTGTCATGTTTGTAGGACCCTCCCTGTATATATATATATATATATATATATATATATATTGTTTGTGTGTATGTGGTGTATGCACATGTATATGCCCTTTCAGTGTCTCATATGTTCACCTGTCTCTGGGTGGGGGTAGCTCACCTGTGGGGACCAGAATGGAAAGCCAGGTGTCTCACACTATTGCTCTTTGGTCTGGTCTAGTTTGAAGCCAAAGTCTGCTTATACTGATTCTGGAGCTTGTTGGGCTCCAAAGATCCTCGGGTCTCTGCTCTCCTGGGGAACTGGGGTTCCTGGCATGTGTGGCCACGCCCAGGTGTTTTATGTGGGATCTAGAGATTCCAACTCGGGCTGTATCAGGCCCCCTTAGGCCCTCATGCTTGTTCAGGAAGTGCACTTAACCACTGTGCCATATCTCCAGCCTGTATTAGTCATTTTATTCTTTGAGACAGTGACCCAGGCTGGCCTCAAACCCACTATATAACCAAGGATGACCTTGATCGCCTACTCCTACCTTCACCTCCTTTGTGCTGGGTGGACAGACATGCTGCCATACTCTGCCTTTTTTTTCTTTGTGAGAAAGAGTCTTACTCTGTAGCTTAGGATGGCTTCAAACTCATGCCTTTCTTGTGATGCAATTATAGGTGTATACCTGGTATGTATGTGTATGAATGTATATATTTGAGGAGGCAGAGAGAGAGAATGATAATGTGAGAATGTAGTTTATAAATATAATGTTCTTTATGAACATCTTGACATTTAAAAAAAATTAAAAATATGTTTTATTTGCAAGCAGGGAGAGAATAGCTACACTGGGGCCTCTTGCCACTGCAAATGAATTCCAGATGTACACATCACTTTGTGTTCCTGATTTTATGTGGGTACTGGGGAATTGAACCCAGGTTGTTAAGCTTTGCAAGCAAGTGCCTGTAACTGCTGAGCCATCTCTCCAGCCCCCACTTTAAAGTTTTAGACCATTATAATACTTTAGAATATTAAAAAATTTCTTGGAGTCCACATTTTGTACGCTTTACCCCTAGCAGTGGAGTTGCTGGATGATAGAGCACACATAGTTTTAGAAGACCCTCCCTCACATTTTAATACCTATATTCCAAAAGACTTTTTATTATTTATTTATTATGTTTGTATGTGTGTGTTTTGGAGACAGAATCTCACAGTGTAACATAGGCTGGTTTTGAACTCATCATTTCCCCAAGTCTTCCAAGTGTCAGCATCACTGTGTATGCCTCCACACACACTGTTCTTTTTTTTTTTTTTTTTTTGGTTTTTCGAGGTAGGGTCTCGCTCTAGTCCAGGCTGACCTGGAATTCACTATGTAGTCTCAGGGTGGCCTTGAACTCACAGCAATCCTCCTACCTCAGCCTCCTGAGTGCTGGGATTAAAGGCGTGCACCACCACGCCCGGCCCACACTGTTCTTTTAAGTTGAAATATAATTCTCATGCTGTAAGATTCACCATGGAAAAGAGTATATATAATACAGTGGCTTTAGTCTGGCCTTGGGTCGTGTGGCCACCACTGCTGCTTCATTCCAGAGCACACTCATCCAGAGTGGTTATGTTTTAATCATTGTCTTTCTTTTTTTATCCTTCAAACCCTAGAAGATGCCTCTGATGGAGCCAGTTCTGAGAAGCACCTCTGGGCCAGTGGCTTTGAATGGGAGCTCAAGCCAGAGACTATTTAAAGCCTTGCTCATCGCATCCTGAGGACCACAGGACAGGAGAACATGGCTGTGAGCTTAGATGACGACGTGCCACTCATTCTGACCTTGGACGAGGCTGGCAGTGCCCCACTGGCTCCCTCCAATGGCCTGGGCCAAGAGGAGTTGCCGAGCAAAAGTAAGCTGGCCATTATTGGGTGGGTGGGCATGCTGCTTGTCCAGTTGAGGGAGTGAAAGATGAGGCAGTCTTCAATCTGTTAGGGGAAGACCCTGTCAGGGACTTTAGTGTGATACAGACTCCGCTCCTAGGAGACTTTGGGCCTCTGACACTGCACCCCAGCTTGGAAATGCTTCTGGGGGTCTAGTGCTCCCCAGGAACCCTTGCTGACCTCAGACACTCACCTCCCTCACACCTGACCCATTGGCTTCATCCCTGCTGCTTGGGGACTTTAGGCTGGTTGGTTCCTTGGCTAGCCTCCCTGCCTCATACCTTGTCAAGGAAAGAAATAGACTTCATCAGCCTGTTAGGGTCCCCACTGTGGCTGGCAGGAGAGGACTTCTCCCCTCCCCATCTCAGCTGCTGTTCTGTGGGGACCGGGCAGAGGGTGAGCTGGTGTCACGATGTATCGAACTGAGGCTTTGGGGTTTCACATTGTCTTCCTGGGACTCAAAGCCCAGCACAAGGCAAACCCAAGAGAGGTGGTGAGCTGTAAATGTAGATGTTGAGTGTGTTTCTGGCAGAGGGAGAGGCCTTAAAACCCTTCCTGGTCCTGGTCCCAAAACCATCATGCTCAGGAGAGGCTGGAAATAGCTTCCTGTGTGGAGGGTCCTGAGATGTCAGGAAGCCACACTTTGGGCTCTCCAGTGAGAGCAGATGGTCTACCTGGGCTCCTCTGCCAGGGTGGAGGGACACTGTACTTCTGCCCATGAGGAAGGCTATGGTACAGGCAGCAGTGACCTTTGTCCAGAGGGGACACAGTAGGGCTGTGGCAGGCTCAATTGCTGCCCTGGCGAGAGATGAAGAGGAGAGTATTCTAGGGTGATGTGCAGTGAACCCCGGCTCCCTGCTGATGAGCCCTGTTGCTTCAGCCTGTTTGTTCTCATCTTAAGCGATGGAGCTGGGTGGCCCAAGCCACGTTTTCCCCCAAGTGCCGTGCAGGCCTAAACAGCTACAGTGGCTCAGATTTCTGCTCTTACTTGCTTTTTTGTTTGTTTTTTTTTTGTTTGTTTGTTTGGTTTAGATAGGATCTAGCTCTAGCCCAGGTTGACCTGGAATTCACTATGTAGTCTCAGGGTGGCCTCGAACTCATGGTGATCCTTCTTCCTCTGCCTCCCGAGTGCTGGAACTAAAGGCATGCGCCACTATGCCTGGCTTCTTTCTGTTTTTTAAGCTTTATTTATTTGAGAGAAAGAGAGGGGGGGCACATATAAGAGAGAAATGGGAGTGCCAGGGCCTCTAGCTACTGCAAATGAACTCTACATGCATGCGTCACCTTGTGCATCTGGATTATGTGGGTACTGGGGGCTCCAACTTGGGTCCTTAGGTTTTTCAGGCAAGCACCTTAACCATTGAGCAATCTCTCCAGTCCTTGCTTGCTTTCTGGCAAGAAAGGCCGAATTTTCCAGATTCTACACAGGAGGAAAGTGAGGGTCAGAGAGGATCAGTAACTCTCCCAAAGCCACACAGACAGTGATTGGCAAAGATCGGAACTCAGACCTGTCTGACTCTACAGAATCTTCTTCCTCCTCTTCCTTTCTTCCTCCTCTAGCTTGCCCCTCTCTTTTCCCCTTCCTCCATTTTTCTTTCAAGCACTGAATAAATGTGAGTGTAAGGTAGCTTAATTACCTCACCACATGACTTAAAGACATTATTATGCTTACCTGTATTTTACAGAGGAAGAAATACCCTCAGAGAGGTTAGGTAATTGTCCAGGGTCACACAGCTAGGGAGCAGCAAGACCTCTCTGGTCATTCCTCCCAGACCACCATGGAGTTGCTTGGGAGAGGGAGGCAGGTGAGCTTGACAGTGTCAGCTCAGAGGAGGATACACGTCTTGGGAGTATGTCTGTCACCTGTACAAGGGAGTAGACAGAGGGAGGGTGGCTAACCTGCTAAGGGAGTAAATTGAGCCTGCCAACAGCCAGACTTTGTTCAAAATGAGAATCTGGGGTTCATAATGCACGCTGCTTGTAAATCCCTTCCTAGCGTCAAGCTGTGTGTGTGTGTGTGTGTGTGTGTGTGTGTGTGTGTGTGTGTGTGTGTGTGTAGGTTCCCGCTCTTCCCTATGGTGAAAATAGGTGTGCTAAGAGCCAGCCCTGGACTGTTGCTGGAGCTAAAGAGGAAGAAATGGGCCAACGAGACAGGGAACCTTGCCATCCGGCCACCAGTGGGTGATTGTGTCTTTCTAAAGTCTGTGTCTTCTTTGGACTTGTTTAAGAGCAGAGAATCACATCTCTAACCACCAGGGCATTAATGTCTCAGTTTCTTCCCTTGCTCTATTAGCGGGTTGTTTACTAAAAGGTCTAAGAACCAGGAGGACCTTCCAGGACACTGGCCTGGGACAGGCAGGGCCTCACCAAGGAAAGACAAGCCTTCACAGGAAGTCTGTGGCCTGTGCCCAGGCTTTGTTACCTTGTGCTGTCTGAGCAGTCAGCCTAGTACTTTCCCTGTCTTAACACTCCCTGGGACCTTCCCACTCTGCAAGATGGTCCTTCCCTCCCTCCCTCCCTTCCTCCCTCTCTCCCCCCTCCCTCCCCCTCCCTCCTTCCCTCCTTCTTCCTCTCCCTTTATTGCTTGTGTAATGTGTTGCGTGTGTTGTGTGTGGTGTATGCACGTGTGCATGACTTTGTGGCTCCCATAGCATGTCCCACTCTGTCTCTCTTCTACCGTTCTTATTTGAGTCAGAGTCTCTTGCTGATCCCAGAGTTTGCTGGGTTTTGTGAGCCCTGTGATTCTCTGATGTCTGCTCCCCTTTGCTGGTGCACATGGCCTAACCAGCTGTTTACGTGAAACCCGGAGGTTTGTACTTGGGCTACTTCAGGCCCTCATGCTTGTGCAGGAAGCACACTTAACTGCTGAGCCATCTTTCCAGCCCAGAGTTATTTATTTATTTTTGGCTGGCATTCCAGCCCCTTCTTGCCTGACCAGTCCCATTTCCTGGGTCAACACATAACACTGTTTTTAGTTCACCATTTCAGTACCTTCTGAGCCTCTTGGCCTTGCTGAGCAGCTTGTCTGGAAGGCCTTTCCCTGCCTCCTGTTTGCTCACAGATTCCTGCTCTGTCTGGGTAACCCTGCTGCGAACACCAGCTCTTTGAAGGTTTTCCTGAATTTCCCCTTTTGACAGAGAGAGTGACTCATAGCTCTTTTATGCTTTGCTGTCTTGATGAGGCATCCGTGATTACCAGTGTCTTACTGTGTGCTAATTACTTGTTTAACCATCTGATCACCTGCTGGGCTCAGAGTGCTACTTATCATTGCCTTTTGTAGGTCTGTGCCTAAGGTATGTAGGTACTCCTCAAGACGTGGTGGAAATGCACTAACTGGGTCTCTGGGGCCTTGCTCCTTGTTGAGTTAGTTGATGGAAGGCCTTAACCAGATGTGGGTGGCATCTCATTCTGCCCAGGCTAGCTTTGAATTCATAATCCTCCTGCCTCAGCCTCCCAAGTGCTGGGCGTACAGACATGCTCCACCATGCCTGGTGGTGGTTGAAGATAGAATGTCCCCAATAGCCTCATGTGTTTGTAATAAGACCTTATACTTGATCCCCAGTTGGTGGAACCTTTGAGAAGTGGAGCCTTACTGGAGAAGGTATGTCACTGGGGGAGGGCCTTGGAATTTTATAGTTCAGCTCCCTTTGCCAGTGGGAGCAAGCTCACACTCCTTCCTGCCTGCTGATGAGATGTGACGCCCAGCTGTCCTCTCTGCCATGCTTTCCCCACCATGATGAAACTTCCCCCTTGAAACTGTAAACCTTTCCCTTCCATGAGCTGCTTCTGGTCGGTCGTTGTGTCCCAGCCATGAGAAGGTAGCTGCTACACCAGGTTACCAGATGCCTTCTTCAGAGGTAGGTCCCTAGGAATCTGGCTGTGCCTCTGATGGGCCTTATACCTTTAGGAAATTGCAAGGTTTGGATTTTCTCCTTGTCTAGATTTTATCTAAGACTCTAACATTTTGGCTAAAAGAACAGCTGCTGAGATGCTAATGCACTCACAGGTAGAGCAGGGTCAGGTGGGTAAAGGAGGCAGGTGGGAGCTGAAGTATTTCAAACCTGGAAATGAAGAATGATCTTCAAGAGGGTTTGGGGCTGGTGATGACAGGGTGATTTAGAGACACCCGCCCAGGAGTCTGCAGCATGCATTTGGTGATCTAGACAGAGTGTGGATGTTGGAGGGGTGCCAGGGATGGTTCTGGTGGGTTCCAGGGTTACTCACACTCAGATTCTGCCTCCTCAGTACTTTTAAGGTTACATGGTGTGTGTAGTGGATGAGGAAGGTTGGGAATGCAGTGGGCTGAGGTGGCAACAGGGCACCAGGTCTCATTGCTGCTTTGATGCAGGACTTTGATGGTTTCCAGGTGACCAGCTGTTTAGAGGTGTACCTAAGTGGACAGGGCAGAGAGCCCTGCTCCTTCCTTCACCTTGATGCACGGCCAGCTCCATTGGAGTCACCTGGGACACAGTGCCGTGTCTGCAGCTTGGAAGGCCATAGTCCCTGCAGGGGCCCCCATGTGCCACCCTGGTTCCTTTTTCAGGGATCCACATTTCATACTGCCTGAGCCAGTTGGCATCAGGCACTGTCAAGGTGGCCAGAGTTGCTGGCCTTAGGCCGATGTGACCAAGAGGAGCTGAGAGAGGGCAGTGAGGCTGTTAGCAAAGTAGTCAGTCCCAGGGGAACTCCCCGTCACAGCAGCATGACCTGTGGCTGTTTCTCTGACCAAACATCCCCAATGTGCATGGCTTTGATCACTTGTGCCCTGTGTTGCAAGAACATCTGGCTTCTTCTAGCCTCAGCATCCTCCACCAGTCAAGGATTTGGGAACTTAGTGAGAGCAGGTGGATCATGTAGTCAGCCTTGGCCAGTCACAGTGTTTGTATCATCACGGCTGGAGACTGGACTCCTCAGTGGAATGTCTGCTGTGAGCAGTAGTCTTGAACCCTGGCTAAGATGTGAACCCTGGGTTCAGTCCTGGCCCAGCAGGTGGCTGCCACCATGGCTGGAGACAAAGCAACAATTAGATTTCCACCGCCTCCTACTAAGCCTGGGCATTTGGCTCTGCTGGAGTAATTCCCCTGGCTTTTTTAGGGCCTCATTGAGGCAGAATGCTGGGTGTCACCAGACCGTTGGTGGCACCAATTAAAATGAGCAAGCACCCAGCATGCTGGGATGGAGCCTCATAATGGAGCTGCGAAGCCTTTCACTTCCTGGGCCTCATATCTTCCTGGGAGCATCCTGTCTGCTGCCTGGGGCCCCCTGCCATGAAATGCTATCTCATACTCTGCATGCAGAACCTTGAGCTAGATCTAAATGGCAGACACAGCAGCTGGGTGCGGGCTGTCGCCTGCTGCCCTGCTCTGCCAAGCACCCAAGGGAGGTCTGAGTTCACATATGCTTTGAGAGCGCTTCATGAGCCAGAACAGTTGACTTCCCATCCTCCAAGTCAAGAGGGGCCACGGGAGGGCTGGATAGGTCACAGCAGTGTGTCTCTGGTAGCGCATTGTCTTCCTGGGGCTGGCTCAAGTGACAGCTCCGTGATCCAGGGAGGAAACCATGTTCTTCACGGGAAGCAGCAAGGGTGCCCAGCATAGCCTCCATTCTACCTTTGTGCTCAGGGACCAAGGGGCAGCTCTCTGTTCAGAACTTTCTCTGATGTGGTCATTTTTTGGCTCAGACTGTTGTCTCCTAACCTGGCCAGTATGAGAAAGTACATGGTGGTCACAGACATCTGCCTTATGCCAGGTGGCATCCGGAGCACTGGGCTGGTGCTGTTCGTCAGTGGGTTTCTTGGCAGATGGCTAGGTTTCTGCTTTCAGGATTCTCCATTCGGAGGAAGTTGAGGCTCCTAGAGGTGGAACCTGTCAGTCGAGGTCCCAAAGGTAGTTTGACAACACTTGAACCCAGGCTGTCTGCTGTTTAGCTGTTGTGCCCACTTCAGGAAGTAAAGTTGGAGAAGGCTGGATTGTGGGCAGGGTCTCTGGAAATTGTTTTCTTGCTTTGCTTTATTAAGCTGTTATGCCTACAAGGTAAGGTATATGAGGGAGCTCTTTCTGGGTTATCAGAATGACCACCTTGATGGCATTCTGCTGTTGTGGGATGTGTATTGGATCACCCCAGAGAGGTGAGCGTGGGGACAAGGGGAACCGCCAGGGCCTCTGTGTGGCCTGTGGGTATACCAAGGGGAAATCTGGGCTGAAAAAGAAAGGTGGCCGGAACTAGGATTCGGGACCGGGAAGGAACAAGTGGGAGGATGCGCTTCTACTTCCTGTGGGTGCATCTCCTGGTGGCAGTTGACCCATTTGGGGACTTGTTGGGAGAGATCCCACAGCAGGGCTAGACAGGTACACAGGTGCTGCCAGTGCTCCTGCTGTCTTTGGTTCCCAGGACCCCTTACCTCACTTTCTGTTGGGGCACTTCACTGGTTGTAAAAGTATGGCTCTTGTGCCAGGTGTGGTGGCATACACCTGTAATCCCAGCACTTGGGAGTCAGAGGCAGGAGGATCAGTTCAAGGCCAACTATAGTGAGACCCTGCCTCAGAATACAAAGTACAATTCTTCACTCCTGAGGCTCTATGTGGAGGAAGTGATCTCCTAGTGTGAGACCTAGGACTCAGCCACCCTGGGGTATACTGGGATGTGTGCCCTCTGAAGGGTGGCTGTCACTGAGGACCACAGGCTAACACCATACTTGCCAGTTTTTCAAAAGCAGTCAGACATGGGGCAGGAGAGACAGCTCACTGGTTAAAGGTCCTTGCTCTGCATGCCTGTTGACTGGAGTTTGAATCCTCAGCATCCATGTGAAGCCAGACTCAAAGTAGCACTACTGCATTGGGAGGTGGGGTCGGGAGACTCCCAAAGCTTATGGGCCATCCAGTCTGGCCTTTTCAGTGGTAAACAACAAGGAGAGACCCTGTCTCGAACAATGTGGAAGAGAGGACCAGCACCCCGAGGTTGTCCCCATACACACACACATAAAGAAAACTGTCAGAAATCTAAGTTCTAAAGAACAGCTTCATCCTGCTCCCTTGGGTGCCACCTTACCACATCTGATGTAGGACATGCCAGCTCAGCTCAGCTCAGCAGACCACTTCAAGACAAAGGAAACTGCAAACCTAGCCAGCCGCCTCTCTATGGCTGTGAGGTCACCTCCCTGGGTGACATTCAGTGGGTGTCAGAACCAGTCAGGCAGCCACTGAGTGCTGTAGACAGCCAGGCAGGGAGTGGAGGACAGGCAGGGATGAGGCTCCTGTCTGTTCATTCTTCCTTCCTCTGCACCACACTTCCCATCCTTCCCAGCAGCACCTTGCCCAACTTTCAGACCATCTTTTGTACTTTCTGGGGGTGCTACAGACCCAGCCCAGAGCCTGGTGCATGCTAGAATGCTGGACAGGTGCTCTAGCACTAGCCTAAGACTTGATCTGTGTGTCTGTGAGAGTTCATTGTTTTTACCTTTGATCTATTTTCCCCCCAGTGATCAGAATTAAACCTAGGGCCTCATTTGTGCTAAGGGAGTGCTCTGCCACTGAGCTACATCCTTACTCTTAGTTCATTTATTTTCTTTAGCTTTGACTTTGAGGTATATAGTGGAGATTCAAGTAAAACTTAAAGTTTGGAAAAGGAAAGGTTTATTAGCTTGTCCTCTTTGCTCATCTTTTGAAATCATCACTTTTTTTTCAACTGAAAAAGTAAAGCTTTCCCAGTGGCTAGCACATGTCTCTCTAGGACCTAGGGCACCTCCGTGGAGGTGACAGGAAATGTGCCTGTGTATTATAACTGTCAGAGGACTTGGAGGTAGGCAGAGGATACACATGGCCCCCAAAAGGGGGTGAAGGGGAGAGGACAGGAGGAGTGGAGATGGTCTTGGGTGTGTGTGGGGGAGGGGGGTGTGGAAAGAAAGGCTCTAGATTGGAGATTAAGGCCAAGTGCATTCAGGCTTCAATGGGATGATGACCAGGTGGTGAAAGGCTGTCATCAGAGGAAGGGCTGGGGAGAAAGCTGTGTGTGTGCGTACATGTGTGCTTCAGTTAAAGGGAGAGGATGCATATATTTGAGGTCTCCTTGCCACACTCTTAGGCCTGTGCTGAGTCATGGGGATGTCATCTGGGGTGATGGAGAAGTCCCCAAGTGCTTTGAACCAGCAGTCACCATCACACATAAGGCTGTCAGAACATTCACCCAGGCTTCCTCCAAAGAGTGGTTGGAGATGAGTGTCAAGACCAGGTAAGGGCTGGGGGTGTGGCTCAGTGGTACATCACTTGCCCTACATGCCCAAGGCCTTGGGTTCAATCCCCAAGGTGCCTGTAAGCATTGGGTTTGCAGCACCCAGAGTGAGTCTTGGTGGTCTCGCTATGGTGGAAGACAGTAGAGAAAGTGATGATGTCATCAGCTGGTGGACTAACAGCTCTGCTCATGTTTCAGGCTGTCTAGGACATGTGGCTTCTTAAACTTTTTTATAGCCCTTTGTGCCGGAGACATTTTTACGTGTTGTCCAGTGTATAGGTATATAAAATATGCAAACCAAATATTTACTGTTGATAAGTCATAGATTTATTAAGCAATTTTTTGCTATACATACACCCATTTATTGACGATGAAAGCACATTTGCATCTAGTGAGAGGGCTGTGGTGAGCTGAAAAAGGGTGGATAGGTGCTGAAGCACCAGCCTACGACCTGGTCTGTGCTGGGTGCAGAGCTCCAAGTTCATGGATGCTGGGCTGCTGCCTCTCGTGATGCATAGCGTACATGCCATAAGTGTGTTCAGGGCTGATTCAGAAATTATTGAACATTCTGTCCTAATCTCAAGTGAAAATTCATTCAATGATTTTATGATTTTTTTCTATGAAATTCAAGTCAGCAATTCTAATGGCAGTTTTTAATATCAAATATTCTTTTTTTTTTTTTTTTGGTTTTTCGAGGTAGGGTCTCACTCTAGCTCAGGCTGACCTGGAATTCACTATGTAGTCTCAGGGTGGCCTTGAACTCACGGCAATCCTCCTCCTACCTCTGCCTCCCAAGTGCTGGGATTAAAGGCGTGCGCCACCACGCCCGGCTCAAATATTCTTAATACAATGCAATCCACAAGTATAATTTGATACTTATATGCTGAGGACTGATGGTAGAAAAATACTAAAAGTGTTTTCCATAACTAAACCATCATGTTTCTTTTTCTTTTTTTTAATATATATATTTATTGACCATAATGAGTTACATAATTTAGTGGGCAAACAATGAGTTGTTATCCCTATTTCCCAATGCCCCCACTATGTTTCTTTATGAACAGTAAATTTTGTACAGTAAAGACAGGGCAGTTCATAGCGGACAGTAGTCTTGCATCTGGGCCAGGTGTTTCGTGAGTTCACTGGCATTATGTGACCCGAGGGCTTGCACAGTGTATGTGTTGTGTATTCAGAGCCAGGGCTGAGGCAAAGTCTCCATGCAACATGGGTGAGGGTTGTGTTAAGATTTTAGATCAGTTTTTGGTTATTCCATGTTCAGAGATACCTTTTACTATGCCCAATTTTTTATGACCCCCCCCTCCAGTGGATTCAGTTACATGACCCTGTAAGGGGTTGCAGCCCACAGTTTAAGCAACTGGATCTAGGGAATGGTGGGCTGAGGGGCCAGGCCTCCCCTGCAAGGAGAAACAACATGGGTAGAGGTGAGGAGCTGAGTGTGTGCCTCCACACCAGCGCCAAGGAGAGCGTGCCGAGGGCGATGGGATGGGGGTGTGGGCAGAGCCTGTGTTCTGAGTAGCCAACTGTGACTCCAGCTCTCATCTGCTGCTGGATCTCGGGCAGGTGACAGAACCTCTGAGCTTGGGTTTCTTCATGCACACAGTGACACTCACACCAAGACTGCCTTTTGAGTCTGTCCTGAGGCATAAACATGACAGCCCACCCACCGAGCACAGTGCCTGATGTGTACTCTCGGGTTGGACTTGGTGGATGCCAGTCATTACAGTCAATGCTGGAGCAAGTAGACCCATTTTAGGGAGAGGCCACAATGCCCTGGCAGGAGTGTGGGCCTGGCTGAGCAGGGCACAGGAGCTCCTCAGGAGTGTTTGAGCCAACTGTGACTGATGGCATAGCCACTTGCACTGACCTCTCTCCAGCCACTGTCTTATGTGCCGTCCTACAGGGAGCTGGCCAGAGAGGAATTTCCATAAGTGCTGCGGTGGTGGGAGCCAGGTCTGGCAGTTTCTCTCTGGCTCTGGCTTCCTGGAAGCCTCTGAGCTTCCCCAGGGCTGGCACAGCACACACCTCATCTTGCTCATCTGGGCAGCCCCAGCCCAGTATCCTCCTGCAGCCCTGAACTGATCACCATGAGCTTTGTAGACCAGGCTGGCTTCAAACTTACCACAACCCTCCTACCTCAGTCTCCTAAGTGCTGGGATCGTAGGCATGAGCCTGGATCCACCTTGTTTGAGGCAGGGTCTCTTGTTCACTACTCCATAGACTAGCTGGCCTGTAAGCTCCTGGGAAGGGGGGGGGTTCTCCTTCTACCTCCCATCTTACCATATGTGTGCTGGTATCACAGATGTTTGCACTGTATGTGGGCCATTTCCCTAGCTGGTGTTGGATTCTCTAAGAGGTTACATTCAGTTCTGCTTGGGGAACTCCTTAGTGAAACACAGTGGCTTCCCAGCCTTGGCTACATCTGGAACAGTCCCAATACTCCCGCCAGTGCTCTTGGGTGTCACCCTAGCTCCTTGGCCTGACACCTGCAAGCCTGAGCATCCTCTCCCCAAGGCAAGGCAGAAGCCAGGCAGGCTCTGAGCCAAAGGGCTCTTTTATCCTTTCAGCAAGGACTAGTGACCCTTGAGGCAGGGTCTCAAACAGCTAGTAGCATAGGAGGAACTGGTGGCCATTTCAGAGCTCTGCTTGCAGGCTTTTAGGGCAAGTCCTGAGGAAGTATTTCCTGTCCCAGGCTCTAGAAAATTCCATGAACAGAGTTTGAGGCCAGCCTGGGTTATAGAATGAGACCTTGTGTCAAAACAAACCAACAGTAGCTGGGTGGAGTGACACACCTTTAATCCTAGCACTCAGGTGCTGGGCTCTTGGTCTCTTCCCATCTGTCTAAGAATCTTCCAGTACCAAGTCCCCTTCTTTCCTCATCTTCTGTTTATTTGTCTGTTTTTTGTTGTTTCCCCCTCCCCCAGGTAGGGTCTCACTCTAGCCTAGGCTGATTTTTTTTTTTTTTTTTTGGTTTTTCGAGGTAGGGTCTCGCTCTAGTCCAGGCTGACCTGGAATTCACTATGTAGTCTCAGGGTGGCCTTGAACTCACAGCAATCCTTCTACCTCTGTCTCCCGAGTGCTGGGATTAAAGGCGGGCGCCACTACACCCGGCTGCCTAGGCTGATTTTGAACTCACTCTGTAGTGCTGGGCTGTCCTGGAACTCAACAGCAGTCCTCCTACCTCTGCCTCCCCAGTGCTGGGATTAAAGGCGTGTGCCACCACGCCCAGTGTCACAGTCAGCCACACGCTGCTGGGTTGAATCTCCAAACCAGGCACAATTTGTGGGAGGAAAGTGTTTATTAAAACTACAGATCAAGGGGAAATTCTGTAGCAGTGAAAGAGGCTGGCCCTCTTTCACAGGTCCGAGCAGAGAAAACCCCATCACCTACACCACACACACACACACAGAACAGGAAACAGGCAGGAGGGCCAAAGAGAATTTCTCCTTTATATAGGCTTAGGGTGGGGTCTTGCAACCCTATCCCAGACTTAATGGCTTCCTGAGTCTCTGGAATTTCCTTCATGCATGACCCACACAGGAAAGGATGTTTACTTTCAGTTTCTTTGAGCTTCTTTACATCCTGGCCCTTGTTGAGAGGCTGCTTTCCTGAAAACATCCTCAGAGACCCACCCAAGATAATTAAAAAGATCCAAGTTGATAACAAAACCTAACCATCACACCCAGCAAGATATTTTTGTATTTTTTTTGGGGGGGGTGCATGCGTGCATGTTTGTGTTTGTGAAAGTGAGCTTGTGTGTGTCATGCATGCATGTGGAGGTCAGAGGACCACATTCTACCTTACTTGGGGCAGGGTATGCACTCGAGCATGTATGCACATGTGCCCTGGTGTGCATGTGGAGGTCAGAGGACCACCTTCCACCTCATTTGAGGCAGGGTCACTTTCTGGGTCATCTTTGCCTTGCTCACCATGAGCTGGATTCCTGGGAATTCTCCTCTCTCCGCCTCCCACCATGCTGGGTTTACAGAAACCTGCTACGGCTTCTGGCTTGCTACATGGAACCCAGGACTTCCTGCATGCTAGGCAGGCAGGTACCTTACCCACTGAGCCACAGCGCAGTCCGATCAGGACTGTGGTTTTTCCTTTGCATTTGTGTGCGTGGTTCAGGCACCTGTATGTGCCCATGCACTCACCTATGGCAGGAGGGGCTGCTGCATCACACCACTCGGCCTCTTTCTGGTACTGCAAGTTTCACAAGGGCAAGGCTAGGTCTTTGTACACATTCTCTGAACACTTAATAAACCTACCTGGGAGGGAATCACCAGGTGTCAAACACACCCAGGGTCCCAGGTGACTGTCAAGCTTCAGCCGTCCCTGGAGCCATTTGGGGTAAGGATGAGGCTTAAGCTGGGACTTGGCATGGCCCTGCTTCTCACAGTCGGCCTCCAGCACCTGCTGCTTCTTCAGGAGCCTCTCGTGTCCTATAATTGCTGCATTAGTTTGGGGTGCTTGGTCCTCACCTCACATCTGAGGTCCCCCAACCCTCCCCCCACCATTTGAAGGCTGTCTGTCTCTCTACCTTTTTGGTGGAATGTGATTTGACCCCATTTTCTTTCTCTTAGTCTGTTAGCTCTTGTGGAAAATCAGCTCAGGCCGAGCGGCTGTGCTTGGTCCTGGCTAATAGCTCGGAGCTGCTCCAGGCTGCGATGCATTGGCTTGGCTCGGCTCGTGCCTGTGGGTGGCTGTCGGGAAGTGTGATGCCTTCTCTGTGGCTCTCGAGGGTCTCCTCTTCTTGCAGGCTCGGCTGTTCACACTTGGCTGGCTTGTCTCGTTGTTTGTGAGTGTGGTTGTTATGCAAACCCCTGGAGCCTGGCTGGGTCCTCACCAGGTTCGGCTTTTATTGATACCAAAGTCTACTCAGCCTCTAGGCCAAGCCGTCCATTCTGTCTGTTGCAATTGTTTTTCCCTTTTCTTTCTTTCTTTCTTTCTTTCTTTCTTTCTTTCTTTCTTTCTTTCTTTCTTTCTTTCTTCCTTCCTTCCTTCCTTCCTTCCTTCCTTCCTTCCTTCCTTCCTTCCTTCCTTCCTTCCTTCCTTCCTTCCTTCCTTTTTTTTCTTTCTGTTTCTGCTTAGAGACTGGGCAGTGTCTCAGCATGTGGAGGGGCTCTGAAGTCTGGATGTGGGGAGAAGTCTTAGGCTGTGGGAATGCGTGCTTGCTGGAGGACCACTGAGAGCACTGATATTCCAGCATAAGTGTTTTATCTTTCTCCATCACTGGGTCTGTGGCAAAGAAAGGATGCTGAATTTCTTCTGGTGGCTGAGCAGGGTGGAATGAGGTGCTGAGCATGTTTCCTCCTGAGCCTCAGTTTCTTCGTCTGTGAAATGGGGCTGAGTATCTACAGTTAGAGCCATGAAGACTCTATGAGAGGTTCTACTGTATCATGACTCAGTAATGACAGTGTCAGCACAGTGGCAATGCTGTCCTCTTGCTGGGAGTGGTGGCGCACGCCTTTAATCCCAGCACTTGGGAGGCAGAGGTAGGAGGATTGTCATGAGTTCAAGGCCACCCTGAGACTACATAGTGAATTCCAGGTCAGCCTGGGCTAGATGGAGACCCTACCTCAAAAAACCAAAAAAAAAAAAAAAAAATGCTGTCCTCTTGAGTTCCTGAGTCAGTAGCAGGATGCTGTTGAGAACTCAAGCTTTCTTCTCACTGAACTCTCTGGCTTCCTCTTAAAGGTTCTGCATTCTTCAAGGAACTTGGTGTTGCATTTGAGGACCATGGTTAACTTCCTTGATCCCTTCCCCCAGTTCAAGGACAGGTGCAAGTGTCCCATGCCCTGCCCTTCTTTACGATGTCTTCTTGGCTTCTGTGGTTTGCTTAATATCTCTTGGGCTGCCTTCCCACTTGGCAGAAAGGGACACTGAGACAACAGGAAGGAGGGCTAAGTCTGTGGGCTTCCCAGACTTCAGCTCCTTGGAGACCTGGTGTGCCTGGGTGCGGGCTCAGCCTTCCTGTGTCACCCTCCCTGCTCCCAGGTGCCATTGAAGGTGCTTCCAAGGACCTTGAGAGTACAAGTGCCAGTCGTCACTGGAAGGCACAGAGTTGATGGCGTGTGCATGTGCACGCACATGTGAGGAGTGCGAGGTCTTCACACATGTTTGTACAGCATCTTGAGCGAGCACTCTGGGGTGGGTGCCTGGTTTGAGCAGCCCGCTGTGTTGTGACCTGGGACAAGTCTCTTCTCTCTGCCTTACTGTCTCCTCCGTGGATGGGAGAAGTCTAGCTCATGGGGCATTTATTTTAAATTTGTTTGTTTGTTTGGGTCTGTGTATGTTGTATGCATGCATGTATGTGTGTTAGCATGTGTGAGAGTACACATTTATATGCATACATGTGAAAGCCAGAGGACAACCTCAAGTGTTGTCCTCAGGTGGTACTTTTTGAGACAGGGTCTCTCATTGGCCTGGAGCCTATCTATTAGGCTAGACTAGCTGGTCAGCAAGCCCTGGGGATGGTCAGCAAGAGCCCTCTTGTCTCCACTGCCCCAGGCTATGATTGTAGGCATGTGCCACCCCTGCTGGCATTTTTACATGGTTACTGGGGATCAAACTCAGGTTCTGATGCTTATGAGGTAAGCACTTTACTGACTAAGCTATTTCCCCAGCCCTTATTTTGTTGTTTTTTAAATATTTTATTTGCAAACAGAGAGAGATAGAGGAGGGAGGGAGGGAAGGAAGGAGAAAGAGAGAGAGAGAGAGAGAGAGAGAGAGAGAGAGAGAGAGAAAATGAATGGGCATGCTGGGGTCTTTGGCCACTGTAAACAAACTCCAGATGCATGTGCCACTTTGTGCATATGGCTCTATGTTAACCCAGGTGGTTAAGCTTTGCAGGAAAGCACCTTAACTGCTAAGCCATCTCTCCAGCCCTTATTTATTATTATTGTTTTTTGGTTTGTTTTTTAAGGTAGGGTCTCACTCTAGCCCAGGCTGACCTGGAATTCACTATGTAGTCTCAGGGTGGCCTTGAACTCATGACAATCCTCCTACTTCTGCCTCCTGAGTGCTGGGACTAAAGGTGTGTGCTACCTCTCTCAGCTTATTTTATTTTTTGAGACAAAGTTTAATGTAGCCCAGGCTAGCTTTGAATTTACCATGCAGCTGAAGATGACCTTGAACTTCTGACCTTCCTGTCTCTATCCCCCAAGTGCTGGGATTACAAGCCTGTGTCACCAAATCAAGCAAGGATCCTCTTCTTGTGTGCTGTTTGGGTGTGGGCTCTACTGGCTGCCGCACCCACCCTCACCAACATCCGTGTGTTCCTTCCCAGCCCTTTCCTGCCTGTGTGTGTGTCTCTGTCCAACTGTTTCTTCTCCTGCCTTCTGCTTCCTCTGTTTATCTCTATTGCTCTCAGCCCTCTGGCCCTGTCCCTAGTAACTCCCAGCAGGGCTGGCCACATGGGTGAATCTGGGTTTGTCCACTTAAGTCCCTATCAGGGGACTGAAAGCAGTTAAGGTGGCATACAGCTTTATCCTGGCTAGTTCAGAGCCATAGTTCTTTCTAGAATAGTGTTTGACCCATGGTGCTGCCCTGCTGAGCCTTCCCTTCATCCTTGGTCCAAGTAAGCCTTTGGCAGGACAAGCTTTGGGCCGGCTCTGACCATGGAACCCCGAGGGCTGTGTGCCAACTTTGGCCTTTCTGGAAGCAGGTGTGTGCCTGGGGCTGTGCCCTGGTTTGGAGCTGTCCATGATGGGCATTGATGGTCCACCTTCCATGCCATCTTGCAACCAATTACCAGAAAGCAGAGGCTGAGGAGAGGGCAGCATGCCTTCTGCCTTTTGGTGTCGTGTCTTAGGGCCAATTTTCATCTGAGGGCCCTTGACGCGCCATTCGCACAGAAGCAGTGTGGTGCCACAGTGTCTGCGAAACTCATCAGCGTCTCTGCTTTATTTTCCTCTCTTGCTGAAGCATTTCCTGTGGAGTGGGCTCTCAGCAACAACTGGCGAGCAGTTGCATGGTCGCTCATTGTCATTCGACGGGCAGTAGTTTCCGGAGGGCTCTCAGGGCTTTCTGGGTATTCGCATTTGTTTTTGCCTTGCCCGGAGGAGAGCTGGCTTGGGTCCCAGTTTACGGATGAAGAGACTGAGGCTCTGGGGAGGAAGATCGTGAAGGTGGGGGAACAGGGTGAGCTGGGCTACCCAGGGCTACAATCCGCAGGCGAGGCAGCTTGGTTAAGAAAGGGAGAGGAATGTGGACCAGACTGCGGGAACACCAGAGTTCCGCCTCCGCCTGCTTTCTGCTCCCAGCTGCTTTGCCCGAGTTGCTCACAGGCCTTTTATTCAAAGCTCCTCTCTCCCCAGGCCACCAGGGCTTAGCCCGCTGGAACTGCCTCTCTCTCTCCTCCCCTCTCGTCCCTGGTGCGGCTTTATGGCCGCCATATGGAAACTGTTTCTATTTACCCAGCAGCACTAGGATGCTGCTGCTCTCTGTGCTCCAGCGAACGGAACCCTCAGATTCCCCGCAGGCTCGTTATGAGCAGCCAGCTGTTTGCAGGGAACGTCTGGGCCTGTCACATCAGTGCGGAGGCTGCGCGGCCATCTGTGCGCGCGGGTCATCCTGGGCTGCTCCTGTCGTGTCCTGGGGTGGAGCTTCTCCGTGCTGTTAGCGCTGGTGGTTTTTGTATTCTGGTGCTTGTCTTGTCTCAGTGCGTTCTGTCTATTTCCTCCCTCTGTCCTCTGATGACCTCACCTCGTTCACATGCCTGGGCCCGTGACCTAGGCTCGCATAAATCTCAAGCGGCCAAGGTCTACGGGCTTGAGAAGGCATACCTGCCTGCTCAGTCTGGTTTTCATGAGAGCTGCGCCCAGAGCACCAGTGGTGTGGAACACACAGTTTCCCTTCTGGGATCTTTCCCCTGAGGCTCAGCATGGCCTCTTCTCAGTTGCCAAGAGTGTTCCTGGGCCACCTCCTCTGACCTCTTCAAAGCTGTGGCTGTCACAGCCAGAGCCTACACAAGTCTTGTCCCAGACGCTGTGAGACAGGCAGAAATGCAGAGGCACAGGCCAGCCCTTGTCCTCCTGGAGGAGGTCGTGGAGGACCAACCCCACAACGGCCCTGTGCTGAGGTCGTCCAGGCTCCGTCCTCATGGTCCTCATGGTATGCTCTGCTCTTTGCTTTGCTGCTCGCCCAGAAGGTGCCGTCCTGCTCTGGTCCTGGGGTGGATGCCAGTGCTCCAGGTAGAGAGGATCCAACCCCAGGGGCTACACCTGGGGTGATTTGATGTGAGCCCCACTCATTTACCTGGAACCTCTTTCTCCTGGGAATGCAGAGGGCTGGGCAGGGCCCTGTCACCAGGGCAAGAGGGTACAGCTACCCAGACAGGAGTCCTGGGGCAGACCCAGGCAGCAAAATCCCAGGGCCTCAGAGGGGTTGGTGATCAGTTAGGATCACTGGAAGTCCCACTTTGAGGGTGATTATGCCAAGGAGGCCAGTCCCTGGGTATGGATTTCCCATCTGAACTCAGGCCACATACACTTGGCACCACCTGCACTTGGCACCACCAAGGCCCTCTAACCTTGATGTGTCTCTTCTGCCACCCTGTGAGGCCTTAATAGTCCTTGTGGAGAGCTGTTTCGCCCCTTGGCATAACACTGGGGACAATGGGCCCTTGAAAGTTGGAGCAGGCTGAGAGCAAGCCTGCAGGAGGGAATCCAGCCTGACAGGAAGTGCTCTTGGACTTGACTCCACCAAAGCCTGCACATAAAGGACTGGGAGGGACGGCTCCTTGCTGCCTGTGCCCTTTCCTTAATCCCCAGATGTGCTGCCCAGCCACCTGCGAAGGTCAAAGAGGCCTTTAGTAATCGCCTGTGGTTTTCTTGAAAAGCCCCTCAGCAGCCCAGGTTGTCAGAGCCTTTCAGGCCTGTGCTGAGTGAGAGCCAGACCCCTGAGCTTTGCCAAGTTCTGAATGGCAAGAGACAAAGTCAGAAGAGAATGGTCCAGGGAGGGAGAGCTTGCCTTTTGTTTATTGACCCCCCCCCCCACACACACTAAGAGTAAGGGCCTTGCTTGGCATTGTTGACCTGTAGCTCTAGGAATATGGAGACCAGTCATGCTCCCTTCTTATGGTGCTGCCCAGTGCACCTCCAGGTCCTCTGCCTCCAGCTCTCTGTTGTTCAGTGTCCCTAGGAGTCTGATCTCCAGGGTAAAACCAACTTTACTTCAGTTCAGATACCTTTACATTGAACTGACATTGTTCTGGGCTCTAGGGACTCCGTGGTGAGCAAGACCAAAGCTCCTGCACCCATGGGGCTAATGTTCCTGCAAGAAATAGGCTCACAGATGGAGAAGCACAGGTAGGGTGGGGTCAGAGACTGATACGAGGTCAAGGGCAACCTGTCCTGTGAGACAGACAGCATTTGGGTAGATAATTGAAAGATGCTTCGGGGCATGAAGTACAAAGGTCTTTAGACAAATGTTTCAGGGCCCGGGTAGTGAGAACAAGAGTGAGTGGGACAAGATGACTGCTGAGGAGACCTTTTCTTTTTTTGGTTTTTCTAGGTAGGGTCTCACTCTAGCCCAGGCTGACCTGGAATTCACTATGTAGTCTCAGGGTGGCCTTGAACTCACGGCAATCCTCCTACCTCTGCCTCCTGAGTGCTGGGATTAAAGGCATGTGCCACCACACCTGGCTTGAGGAGTCCATTTTAACCCTTTTTTCTTTTGTTAATCCCAAGACCCTTTCTTAATGCCTTCTGTGGGTCTTCTGCAAGTGGTATGCAAGTCTCTCCAGAAGAAGTCTACACATACGATTCCCCTCCCCCAGTTAGAGTCTCTCTCTAGCCCAGGCTGACCTAGAATTCACTCTGTAGTCCCAGGCTGGCCTTGAACTAATAGCGATCTTCCTTGCCTTGCAAGTAAGGTAGCCTCTTACTTTGTAAGTAAGTGCAGTATGTTTAGGGCTTCCCCAAGGAGGTGAATGCTGTGGTGTGGTTAAGGCAGAAGCTATTCTATCTGGCTTAGTCTCATAAGGATATTGTTATACTAAACTAGAAGGCACACACGTGCACACACACATCACTGGCAGGTCAGGAAGCAAGGGGGCAGGATTGTACTGTGTCAGGGGAGAGGGGAATTCAGGTCCTACTGCTTAAAAGGCAAGTGCCTTAACCACTAAGCCATCTCTCCAGATCTTTTATTTTATTCTATTTATTTATTTATTGTTGTTTTTGTTTTTCCAGGTAGAGTCTTGCTCTAGCCCAGGCTATGTAGTCTCTGGGTGGCTTCAAACTCACAGCGATCCTCCTACCTCTACCTCCTGAGTGCTGGGATTAAAGGTGTACACCACCACACCCAGCCAGACCCATTTTTTTAAGGGTTGTAAAGATGGTTCAGCAGTTATGCACACTTGCTGTTAAGCATGAGGGCCTGAGGCCCCCTGAGTTCGACTTCACAGAATCCATGGAAAGAGCTAGGCATTTGCCAGGCATGGCGGCGCATGCCTATGATCCCAATACTTTGGAGGCTGAGACTGAAGGATCACTGTGAGTTTGAGGCCAGTCCGGGCTATAGAGTTAGTTCCAGGTCAGTCTAGGTTCGAGTGAGACCCTGACTCAAAGAAAGTACTGAGTATAGTTAACCTGTGCCCTCAGTCTATAAGGAGTGGAGATTGGAAAAAATCTCTGGAGCTTGGGGATTGAAAACAAGAGCTCGGGTTGAGGGAGAGATCTTGTCTCAAGGAAGTATATGCATAAGCAATAAAGAGGATAGCCAAGTCTCTCCTCCGACCTCCGTTCACATGTGCTTACACCACATACACCATGGGCATGTGCACACACATAAAATTTCAAGTGACATACTTTTACTTACTTCCCTATTAATGTTGGGGACAGGCAACTCACTGTCATAATTAGCTTTAACAGATCAAAGGAACAGATGGATGAAAAGCCCCCTACTCAGAAGAAAGAGAATCATCACTGGTAAAGAAGGTCTGAGTTTAAAGGAATGTCTGTAAATAGACAACCAGATGTTTGCCATGAGATTAGAGTGACCACCTAGATGTGGCCCGGATGTGAGTTAAAAGGTTATGAGGCACCTGTGTGCCATAAAGATAGTAGATAACTGTGAAGTGTCCATGCTTGTAACTTCAAACGAGCCACCTGTGTGCCATAAAAATAATAGATAACTGTGAAATGTCACATGCCTGTAAACTCAAGCATAAAAAAACCTAGTAAAGAAGGCAGAGGGGGTTCCTTGGTCAGAGGTTCAACTTTTTGAGCCAAGACATGGACCTCCAGCATGCTGGAAATAAACCTTGCTGTGTGACTTGCATTATCGTGAGTGTGTCTTCTATTCTTTGAGGAGTGCTCGACCTCGGACCACAACATTACAATGTGATGCCCACATACAACATGCCGTGGTTTACTTTGTGTGTAAGCATGCTCAAATAGGGTCTTTATCATCAGCTCAGGCCTTGACAACCAGCAGGGTTGTCTCCCATTGATTGTTCTGGTCCCTCTCATGCAGCCAGGACAGAAAGAGCCCCTTCTTTCACAGGAAAGTTCCAAGTCTATCTTTCACTGGGCAGCCCTGAGCCAGCCCCCGCCCCACCCTACCAGCAGCCCCAAGTCAGCTGCCTGGGAGCCAGTAACAGCTCAGCCCCAGCTGGACAGCTTGGCCAAGGGCAGGAGAGGGCACTCTGCAAAGGCACAGTAGGGCAGGGCTCTGGAAGAAGTGCATGAGAATGGGGGTGGGGTGGAGAAAGCAGCAGATGGCCTTGTGCTTCAGACACATCTAGGGGTTGAATGTTTGACTATGCAGGGCCTTAACAGTGACACTTGCCCTGTCCCTTTGTAGGTCAGTTCCACCAAGTTCTCATTTTTCTTTCTGAATGTCTTTTCTGTGCAGACAAGTAGACATGAACTGTCTTGTTTCCTCCCTCCCTCCATGTGCTTTTCTCGTTCAAGAGCAAGAAAACCAGCTGATGCCTCTTGTGAGTGCTCAAGTGGGCACGTGTGCTGAGCTGAGTGTGAGGACAGAGTGGTGCCCTGCTATCTTGAGCCTAGATTGTAAATGAACCTCTCCCCTTTTCCAATGCAGATGGGGGCAGCCACACCATGCTGGACTCCCAGGTCCCCAGTCTGGTCTCCGGGGTGGACAGTTCCCCTTCCAGCCCCACTGGACACAACTGGGAGATGAATTATCAAGAGGCAGCGATCTACCTCCAGGTGAGTGACTCTGGGTCCAGGTCATTGCCTGAAGAAAAGCCTTAGATGCCTGGGAATACAGTTCAAGCTTGCATAGCTGCCCTGTACCCCACCAGAAGAAGGGAAGCACCAACATGGTCATGTCACGAGGACCACATATGTACCAGCCCTTCTTCTGAGCCCCTTGTGGCTGTGCCTGCAGGAGGTCTCTCTACTGTCCATTCGGTCTTTTTTCAGGCCTGCTATTTTGTGCTTTAGTTTTCTACTTTTTGGAAGAAACAGTATTTTTATGTAAAACTAGCATATGCTTGTTATGAATTTCGATACCAAAGAGGGAACAAGATGATTCATGCAAGGCAGCCTCTGCCAACATCATCCGAGGTTAAAAAACAAAACTGCAAAGCCAGATGTGGTGACTCACACCTGGAGTCCCACATCTTCAGGGGGCTGAAGCAGGAGGATCTCTAGTGCCTGGGAGTTCAGGGCAACATAGCTACTGTGCCACATCTCAAAATTTTTTTTTAATAAAGCAGAGTTGGAGTTTACTGAAGATATTTTAATATGGAGCTGGGCATGGTGGTGCATGCCTTTAATCCCAGCACTTGGGAGGCAGAGGTAGGAGGATCTTCATGCGTTGAATGGCAGCCTGGAGCTATGAGTGCATGAATTCCAGATCAGCCTGGGCTAGAGTGAGACCCTTCCTCAATAAAACTCCCCCAGAGCCAGGTGTGGTGGCACACGCCTTTAACCCCAGCACTCAGGAGGCAGAGGTAGGAGGATCACCATGAGTTCAAGGCCACCCTGAGACTACATAGTGAATTCCAGGTCAGCCTGGGCTAAAGTGAGACCCTACCTCGAAAAACCAAAAACACTCCCCCCAAAAGATATTTTAGTATTTAGCATGAGGACTCAGAGAAAGTTGGGCTCTCCAGAAGAAAGGAAGATACACCAACCGCAGGATGCACTCCTGAGGATGAGCTCCTGAGGGCGGGCGTGGCCCACTTTAAAGAATAATACATGGCTAGAGTTGGGACCCAGAGCCTTCCACATGCTAGGGACATGCTGTACCACTGAACCGAATACCGGCTCTCATAGCTTAAGTAGTAGTTTCCTACCAGGATGGCTTTATTTTTTTAAGATGGAGTCTCAGTCAGGAGTGGTGGTGCACTGGGGAGGCTGTGGTAGGAGGGTCACCATGAATTTAAAGTCAGCCCAGGTTAGAGTAAGACCCTCAAAAGAAAAGATATGGCCAGGCACTCCTTTAATTCCAGCACTCAGGAGGCAGAGACAGAGGGCCAGAAAGGCAAGGTCATGATTGGCTGCATACAGAGTTTGAAGCCAGCCTGGGCTACATGAGACCCTGCCTCAAAAACAAACAAACAAACAAAACCACAACCAACAACCAAATCAGCAAGCCAGCTCTGATCAAGCACAGCCAGTCTGACAAACCATAGGGCAGGTGTGAGGTATTGCCCCTTCACAGAGTTGTGACAGCCACTTCACCTGTTCATCTCTGGCTGAGAAAGAGCGTGCCAAGACCCTGGGTTCCATCCCCAGCACAGCAAAATAGAAACTGTCCATCTAGAACATCCAGATGGTGTTCTGTTCTGTACCTCACCACGTGTCCCCGGGAGGTGGGCAGTGCACTGGTGAAAATAGGGCCTGTGGAAATTCAGGTGTCATGTGATCATTTTTATATACAATTCTGTAATAAAGTGTTGTGTGTGCATCCCTGTGCATATGTATGCCCAAATGCCCGCACACATCTGTAAAGTTGTTTATCTAAATATTGAAGGTGGCCAGGCATGGTGATGCAGAGGTAGGAAGATCGCTCTGAGTTCAAGGCTAGCCTGAGAATTCTAGGTCAGCCTGGGCTAGAGTGAGACCCTACCTCAAAAAAACCTATATATATTAAAGGTAAATAAGTGTATGACTCTTGTAGAATTCTTACTACCTTAAAACTCTGTGTATTATCTGGATTATTTAATAAAAAAGAACATTTTTTAAAAAATTATTTTAATATACAAAATATTGGGTTTCAAGCCAGGCATGGTGGCTCATACCTGTAATCCTAGTACTCAAGAGACTGAGGCAGGAAGATTGCCACAAGTTTGCTACATACTTCCAGGCCAGCCTGGGCTATAGAGTTGAAGGGATTTCGTCATGACAGTTCCATACATGGAGATGTTGAACTCTGTTCATATTTGTCCGTCGCCTCTCCTTCCTTATCCCCATCCCATCAGCCCTTATTCTCCCAAGTCCCTGCTTTCATGTCATTTAATCACTTAACCCAGACTGTGCAGACGAGTGAACATCAAAAACAGCATTATTGGGGGCTGGGGAGGTGACATTAGGGATTGAGGCCTGAGGGCTGAGCTGGAGAACGGTGTTTGAACTTTCCTCGCACGTTCTGTCTGTTCACTCACCCCCTCTTGAAGCCCTGTGCTCCTGGTCCTGGTGCCTTCAGCCTGCGTGCTTTTGTGTGGACTTGGACTTGAATCCCTGGGAGCAGAGGATGAAGACCTGAGGTCTGCACTAAGCATCCATTTGGGGGGGGGGGCAGAATCCACTGGGTTTTTTTTTTTTTTTTTTTTTTTTGGATTTTGGCCTGTGGAGAATCTTCTCATCTTGACTGTTCCCATCGGCGCACTTCAAGTCCTGGAGTTCAGGGCTACGCTTTGCCCTCAGTAGATTCCTCTAGCTGTGCCTTCCTTCCTAACCACTGGTTGGAAGAAATTGCACAAGAATTACATTTTTGAGTCATTTAAACCGGAAGCATCCAGCCACTGTGTGCGTTCTCCCACACAGAGCAGCCATGGAGGAAGCAGTGAGAACCGAAGCCTTGCACAACCACAGGGCCAGGTCAGGCCTGCCGTGTGGGGCTCCCCCACTGACTGTCCCCATTGTCTGGCTTGTGGCTTGTCTTTATTGGGTAGTGACATACCCAGCTTCCATGGCTGGGGCCTCCCTTGAGGAAGAAGAAGAAGGGTTCTCTCAAAGTGTTTGCAAGTTTCACCGGATGCAGGAATTTGGCCCGTACTCTGTTGTACCCTCTCTTCTCTAGGACACAGAACGGCTGGGAAAGGCTGCACTCTGAGGCAGGGCAGGTGACAGTGAGTGAGATCCTGCACCGTGGGCACTGTGGGCTGGCGTGTACCTCTTAGACCATGTGCATTGTAGGATTTTGAGCAGTGACCCTGGAATCTCTTAAGGCTCCTTCCCTGCCCCACTGGATAACACTAAGCAAGGTGTGTGTGCAGGTCTGACCAGATGTGGGTACCACGTCTTGCTGAGGGCTACTATAGTAACAGCATTCCAGTGGCCACTGTCTAGTACACTTACCCTGTGACTGACACAAGTTCTCGCCTTCCATCTTCATGCAGCCCTGGGAAAGCTAGAGCAGTGTCCCCTTCATCATTGACCAGGAAGACAAGGAACTTTCTCCATGCCTGCAGAGAAGGGTAGGGAAAATGGGCCCAGCTTGCTGGTTTGGCCTAGGCTGGTGCAAAGGCTTGGGGTCAGATGTGCTTCTTGCAGTTTCTGAGAACCTTCTAGTATTGGTGGGTTTTAAGGAGTGGCATTTCTGGAGCCTGTCAGAGACAGGGTCGGGGCTGTTTGGTGGTGATAAGAATTTTTAATTTTAATTTTTTGTTTTATCAAGGTAGGGTCTTGCTCTAGCCCATGCTGACCTGGAATTCACTATGTAGTCTCAGGGTGGCCTTGAACTGATGGCGATCCTACCTTTGCTTCCCAAGTGCTAGGATTAAAGGTGTACGCCACCACACCTAGCTAAGAATTTTTTTAAAACATTTATTATTTGTTCTTGTGTATGTATGGGTGCAGCAGTGTGTCTTGCCACTGGACCCGTGCACCACTTTTTGCATCCAGCTTTACATGGATGCTGGGGGTTGAACCTGGTCAGGTAGGCTTTGTAAGTAAGTGCCTTTAAGCATTGAGCCATCTCCCCAGCCCCAACACTTAAAAATCATTTATTTATTTATTTGTTTGTTTGTTTGCAGAGATAGAGGGAAGACAGAGAATGGGTGTAACAGGGCCTCTAGCACCTACAAACTAACTCCAGATGCATGGGCCTCTTTGTGCGTATAGCTTTATGTGGGTACTGGGGAATCAAACTCGGGTCATTAGTCTTTGTAGGCAAGTGCCTTAACTTCTCAGCCATCTCTCCAGCCCCACTTTTTTTTTTATTGTCCATAATGAGTTACATTGTTTAGTGGACCAACAATGAGTTGTTATCCCCAATTCCTCATTGCCCCACTTTTTTTTAGACTGGGTCTCATGTTGTTCAGGCTGGTCTCAAATTCACTGTGTAGCTGAGAATGACCTTAAACTTCTGATTCTGCTCTCTACCTCCCCAGTGCTAGGATTACAGTTGTGCACCACCATGCTGGGTTTATGCAGTGCTGAGATCAAACTCAGGGCTTCTCACTTGCCAGTCAGGTACTCTACCACTGAGCCATGTCCCAGCCCTGCAAACAATGATTTTGGTTTTCCATGTCTCTGTCTCTGTCTGAATCACCTCTTGGCCACCAGAGCCTGCCCTTGGCACCTCTCTAATGCTAGAGGTTCACATGCCCATGTTGTTTCTTCCTGCAGGAAGGCGAGAACAACGACAAGTTCTTCACCCACCCCAAGAATGCCAAAGCGCTGGCTGCCTACCTCTTTGTACACAACCACTTCTTCTATCTGATGGAGCTGCTCACGGCCCTGCTTCTCCTGCTGCTGTCACTGTGTGAGGCACCTGCCGTCCCTGCGCTCCGGCTGGGCATTTATGTGAGTGCCCTTGGGCTGGAAGAATGGCTTTCTGGAGCCAGCACTAGACAGCTAAGACTGTTTCAGAAGGACAGAGAGAGGGCATGTCCGTTGTTTCCAGCAGCTGGTGACTCCCCCGGGACAGTCCACTGGCCTGAGCCACACGGAGCTGATGTTCATTGCTAGACCTCCTCTGGCCGCCCTGTGGTCAGCCTTGAAGACCTTAGCAGCTGGCACAGATGAGCTTGGTGAGGGTCTTCTGTCCATATGGTAGTGAGGAATGCAGGGCTAGGTCCACTTAGCAGCCCTTTTGTTTTTGAGAAAGGGTCTCACACTAGTCCAGGTGACCTAGAACTCACTCTGTAGTTCCAGGCTGGCCTTGAACTCATGGCAATCCCCTACCTCTGTTTCCCTAGTCTTGCGAGCAGCCCTTTTAAAACACAGATTTCAGTGAAATTCTGACATTTGTCTTCTCCATTTTTTGTTTTAAGCTCCTCATTCTTGCTTTCTTAATGCCTTCTGTGGGTCTTCTGCAAGTGATATACAATTCTCTCCAGAAAAAAAAAAAGTCTACACATAAGATCCCCTCCCCCAGATAGAGTCTCACTCTAGTTCAGGCTGACCTGAAACTCACTCTGTAGTCCCAGGTTGGCCTCAAACTCACATTAATCCTCCTACCTCTGCCTCCCCAGTGCTGGGATTCAAGGTGTGCACCACCACTCCCAGCAAGATTTTTTTGTATTGTTTTTTTTGGGGGTTGGGGCATGCGTGTCTGTGCGTGTTTGTGAGAGCAGGTCCACATGTGCCCTGGTGTGCATGTGGAGGTCAGAGGACCACCTTCCACCTCACTTGAGGCAGGGTCATTTTCTGGGTCATCTTTGCCATGCTCACCATGAGCTGGATTCCTGGGAATTCTCTCTCCGCTTCCAACCTTGTTGTCAGCATGCTGTGATTACAGAAGCCCACTAGGGCTTCTGGCTTTTTACAGGTCTGGGGTGGAACTCGGGTACTCAGGCTTGATCAGGAAGCATTTCTGAGCCATCTTAGCCCTAGAGAAAAGATTTTATCTTGAACAACTCAGCTCCTTCCTAACTTTATACCACGTGGTTCCACGTATCTGTTTCTTGAATGTCAGGTTTATTTTTAGCTGTCTGGGCAAAGCTCCATCTCCAAGGCTGTGTCAGGACTCTGTAGCTACCATGTGTGAAGTCCTGGGAGGGAGTGGGATGAGAAGGGAGATGCTCACGTGGCTTCTTTGAAGACAGTATCTACTCATTCTGGCTGCAGGTCCACGCCACCCTGGAGCTGTTGGCCCTCATGGTGGTGGTATTTGAACTCTGCATGAAGTTGCGGTGGCTGGGCCTCCACACCTTCATCCGGCACAAACGCACCATGGTCAAGGTGATGTGTTTGTCTGTCCATCACATTGCATGTGTTCTGCCAGGTCCCCTTCAAGTCTCCATTTAAAATCCCCAAGGGTCAACAGTAAAGCAGACCTAAACCTCACCCACCATGACTCAGGGATCTGAGCAGAAGAGGGTGCAGAAAGATTCTAAGAGCCATCCATGGTGCGGGAGAAAAAAAACTGGCTACCTCTCATACAACCCGTAACATTTTATTTATTTATTTGAGAGAGAGAGAGAGAGAGAGAGAGAGCACAACAGGGCCTCCAGCCACTGCAAATGAACTCCAGACACATGCACCCTCTTGTGTATCTGGCGCTTTACATGGGCACTGGGGAATCGAACTCAGGTCCTTCTGCATTGCAGTCAAACACCTTAACTACTAAGCCATCTCTTCAGCCCTGTGGCGTAGGTTTCTGGCTGACTTCATTTCCAGCATCACCAGGCCTGGCAAGCTGTTTGACACATGCCAGGCGCCTGCACTGTCACCGTTTTATGGGCATGCACTGCTCTCCCCATTTCACTTACAATCAGACCAAGGAGAGTGGGGTCTTTGGCCCAGAGGGTGAGATTCAGATACAACCTTGTAGGACCATGTCAGGTTGGCAGCTGACAGTGTGGTGAACGTGCACTCTGTCTAGATCATCTCTAAGCGAGTAGACAGAGAGGAGATGAGGCCTCGGGGCTTCCTGGTCAGGCCCATGGGGTTAGGGACACTGCTGGTATGTGTCGCTCATGCCTGAAGTGGGCTGCTGACGCATTCCCTGCCTGCCACACCCTTAGCGTTGCAGCTGGAGGGCTCTTGTGGTACCATCGAGGTTGGTCTGGGGGAGTGGTCTCCATGGGCCTCCACTCAGGGCATCCAGGAGGCCCGGCTGGGGTGCTGACTGTGCTCGGTGCTGCTGCCCTCAGACCTTTGTGCTGGTGGTGCAGTTCGTGGAAGCCATCGTGGTGCTGGTGCGGCAGACATCTCATGTGCGGGTGACCCGGGCGCTGCGCTGCATCTTCCTGGTGGACTGCCGGTACTGCGGTGGTGTGCGGCGGTAAGGCCTGGGGCAGGGTGGGTGGGCCAGAGGCTCCATGTTGTGTGGCCTAATGCTCAAGGCCAGGGCGTAGGGGTTGCATGTGGGGCAACATTAGCCCTAGAGAGCTCCTCCCTCTGAGCTTGTAGCAGCAGCTTAAAGCCCGTCTAGGCCACAGCTCTGAACTCAGAGCAGACCAGATGCCTTCACCCAGCGGCTTGGCTGGAGTGCATTTGGTGACAGTGAGATAGCAATTTGTCCTTTGTGCTCAGTGCTGGAAGCAGGTGGCCTAACATTTGCCTGCCACCTCCCACCTATAGAAGCTGACCTTGGCCTCCTGCCTCTAGGCCTTCCCTATCCTGCAGGGATTGTCAACCATTGGGGGTGGCTGTGTTTGCCTCACCTTCCTGGTTGTACTTGTCACCCACTGAGTGAGGGCCTCAGGCACATTAGGAATGGTCTAAGCATGGTGTCCGTTCTGGGTACAGTGAGACATAGTGTTCCAGGTCAAGTGCGTCAGACACCCATCTCCATGAGTATGTGCCTTCCCAGGAGGCCCAGGCAGCCCCTCCCCCCAGATGCCCCTCAGCTAGCCCATCTTCTCCCCAGCAACCTGCGGCAGATCTTCCAGTCCCTGCCACCCTTCATGGACATCCTCCTGCTCCTGCTCTTCTTCATGATCATCTTTGCCATCCTTGGTGAGTGCCCTGCGCCCAGCCAGACCCTTTCCCTCTGGACAGGAGACTTGAGGCAAAAGAGATGGCTAAGTGGTTAAGGCACTTGCCTCTGAAGCCTAAGGACTTGCATTCGATTCCCCAGGACCCATGTAAAGCCAGATGCACAAAGTGGCACATGCATCGGGAGTTCATTTGAAGTGGCTGGAGGTCCTGGCACGCCTTTTCTCTCTCTCTCTCTCTCTCTCTCTCTCTCTCTCTCTCTACTTGTAAATAAGGAAATAAATAATATTTTTAAGAAAAAAGAGGGATGGAGAGAATGCTCAGTGGTTAAAGTTTTTGCCTGCAAAGCAAAAGGACCTGAGTTTGATTTCCCAGGACCCATGTAAAGCCAGATGCTTAAGGTGGCTCATGTGTCTGGAGTTTGAAGTGGCTGGAGGTCCTGGCACGCCCTTTCTCTCTCTCTCTCTCTCTCTCTCTCTCTCTCTCTCTCTCTCTCTCTCTCTCTCTCATCTGCCTTTCTCTCACTTTCTCAAAAAAATAAAATATTAAGAAAAAGAAAAGCAACAGGAGATTTAATTGCAAGGTTGCTGCACATCCCCTCCCTGGTGAGGTCATTTCCAGATCTGTAGTCCAAGGAAGTGTTCTGGGGTCTTTTTACTTTTGTAAGTTCTTTTTTTGTTTTTGTTATTGTTGTTGTTTTTTTTTTTTTGTTTGTTTTTTGAGGTAGAGTCTTATTCTAGCCCAGGCTGACCTGGAATTCACTATGTAGTCTTAGGGTGGCCTTAAACTCACAGTGATCCTCCTACCTCTGCCTCTCGAATGCTGGGACTAAAGGCATGCACCACCACACTTGGCTGGTCTTTTATCTTTTGAGACAGGGTCTCACTGTGTAGCCCAGGCTGGCCTACTGCTTGTGTTTTGTGTGTGTTGTGTGTGGTATGCATGTACCTGTGGTGCATGCACATGTGTGTGTTATGTGTGTGGAGGCCAGAGGAGAGATGCCGGGTGTCCTTTATCACTCTTCTGCTTTCTTTCCTTGAAACCGTCTCTCTCTAAACCTGCGCCTGCCAGCTTTTGGTCCAAATAGCTGACCAGAAGGCTGCAGGATTCTGTCTTCACCCCTCAGCCTTGGGGTTACAGGCATGTGTGGCCATGCCCAGCTTTTTACATGGGTGCTGGGAACAGAACTGCTCTCCTCACGCTTGCACAGCAAGAGCTCTTCTCTTACTACAGAGCCACTCCCCAGCCCTGGCCTGGAGCTTTTTAAAAAATATTTTATTTATGAGAGAGAGAGAGAGAGAGAGAGAGAGAGAGAGAGAGAGAGAGAGAGAGAGAGAGAGAGAGAATGAATATGGGCGCACCAGGGCCTCCATCCACAGCAAATGAACTCCAGACACATGTGGCACTTGTGCATCTGGCTTTAGGTGGGTACTGGGGAATCGAACCTGGGTCATTAGGCTTTGCAGGCAAGTGCCTTAACCACTGTGCCCTGGCCTAGAATTTGTCACAGGCTCCTCTGTTTTCTAAACAAATTACAGGCATGTGCCACCACTCACTCTTGTTAGAAACTCACTTGTTTTCTCCATAGGGGTCGGAACGGTTTGCCAGGCTCAGGATTCCAAGAGTTCGAAAAGAGCCCTTTCTGGGTGGGTGGGGGGTGGGAGCCTTGCTGCAGGGCCTGGCTGCAGGTTTAGCAGGACCCCTTTGCATGGGACTTGGCTGTCCTCCAAGCCAAAGATTGCCAATCAACAGTGTGGATCCCAGATTCAGCCTTCAAATGTGTTGCATTTGGTCTGAACACTTCGAGCCAGAATTTTAAAATTAGATTTTATATAAAACTATAGATGTCTAGCCCTTTAAATGAATAGGCCTGGTGGTGCCCAGGTACATTCCCAGAGGGCAGTGGGCTTGTACCCAGCAGCACTTGCTCTCAGACAGCATGTGTTCTCTAGATTCCACAGTTTCCACTCTGCTCCAGTGTCCTCGCCCACGTCCCCATTCATGGTCCACTTCGGATCCCTGGGTCTGGGGCTCCTACTCTAACCCTGCCCTTGGTCTGTTTCTCTGCCACACTCTAGGTTTCTACTTGTTCTCTCCTAACCCTTCTGACCCTGTAAGTAATCCATGTCTTTGTCTGTTATATTATGAACAGGGTGGCTGCTGGGTGGCGGGCGCCCCTGGCCTTATTAGAAAGGGAATCCAGCCGGGCGTGGTGGCGCATGCCTTTAATCCCAGCACTCGGGAGGCAGAGGTAGGAGGATCGCCATGAGTTCAAGGCCACCCTGAGACTACATCGTGAATTCCAGGTCAGCCTGGACTAGAGCGAGACCCTACCTCCAAAAACCAAAAAAAAGAAAGAAAGAAAGGGAATCCTGCTTGGCTTCTCATACCCAAGAGTCCTGCCAGTCAGACTCGAGGCACTGCTTTCCCCAAGAGCTCGGGAAAGATTCAACGATCAGCTTGGAACATTGGGACATTCTGGTGGAGAGCCTGGGAGGAGCCAGGCTAAATGCCTGAACATGTGGCTCCCTGAGGAAAAAGGTCCCCTGAGCTGGCAGCCCGCTTGGCTGGGGCTCTGGCCTCCACTGCATGCTTGCTCTGCCGCTCCTGGGATACCCCACTGGAGGGAAGAGGCTGGGGGGCGCTGGAGGCGGCTGTCGCTTGCTCTCACTGTCCACACGTCCCCATTGCCTCCTCTTAGTACTTCAGCACCCTGGAGAACAGCATCGTCAGTCTCTTCGTCCTTCTCACCACAGCCAAGTGAGTGGAGGCTCCCTCTGCCTTCTGCCTGCAGTGTGCTGTGCCCGCAGCTCCTTTCCAGCACCTGCTCTTCCCTGCCAGGACAAAGGGCTTGGTGGAAGGAAAGGGGGTGGCCAGGGGCACAGAGGAGGGGTTGTCGTTCACAAGACATGTCCTTGAGGGAGAGCAGGGTGGGCCTGTGTGTGACCTTCTGCTGCACAGCTTCCCAGATGTGATGATGCCCTCGTACTCGCGGAGCCCCTGGTCCTGTGTCTTCTTCATTGTGTACCTCTCCATCGAGCTGTACTTCATCATGAACCTGGTGAGTGTGGCCTGCAGCGGGAGGAAGCCAAGGCTGCCACGAGGCAGGGCACTGGGGAGGGGAATCCCGGCCCACAGTCAGGCACTGCGTTCTGTTTTGCTGCACTTGGTACTGGGTTTTAGGCTGAGGCTGCCCTGGGATCCTTTCTGTCTTACAGCAACCATGGTTTAAGAACTATAAATTAAGCTGGGTGTGGTGGCACACACCTTCAATCCCAGCAGTGGGAGGCAGAGGTAGGAGGGTCACCGAGAGTTTGAGGCCAGCCTGGAACTACAGAGTGAATTCCAGGTCAGCTGGGCTAGAGTGAGGCTCTGCTTCAAAAACTAAAACAAATTAAAAAACCAGAAAAAAAAAACCAGAAAGTTGGGTGAATAAATACTGTAATAAGGGGAACACAAAGCCCTGAGCACTGTGGAGATGTCTGTGAAAGCTTGCCTAGGCCGCCATCCAGAGGGTCTTCATAAGTCATGAATTGTGGCCCACACTAGACTGTTAGGCCAGTGCCAAGACCCCACAGCAGTGCCAGATGGGCAGAGGGGGCTCCCATAGGGTCTTCTGGGGTTTGTGTGCCTTTGTGGTGCTGGTCATCTAACCTAGGGTCTCCCTCATACCAACATGTGCTCTGCTTCCAGACCCCTAGCCCACGGTGCTCACTTGTAAACCTCTTAACGCAGCCTCACAGTCCAGCATTGAATGGAAAGCACTTGTAAAATCCAGAAATTTCAGGTCTTAAAATATTTTTTTTAATATTTTATTTATTAGAGAGAGAGAGAGAGAGAGAGAGAGAGAGAGAGAGAGAGAGAGAGAACGGGCACACCAGGGCCTCCATCTACTGCAAACGAACTCCAGACACATATGCCCTCTTGTGCATCTGGCTGTATATAGGCACTGGGGAATTGAACTTGGGTCCTTCTCCATTGCAGACAAATGCCTTAACCACTAAGCCATCTCTTCAGCCCTAAAATATTTTTTTTGTTTTGTTTTTTCCTCAAAACCAAAAAGAATTATACTGGTGCTTCCTCTATTTATTTATTTATTTATTTATTTTGGTTTTTTGAGGTAGGGTCTCACTCTAGCCCAGGCTGACCTGGAATTCACTATGTAGTCTCAGGGTGGCCTTGAACTCATAGCGATCCTCCTACCTCTGCCTCCTGAGTGCTGGGATTAAAGGCGTGCGCCACCACGCCCGGCTTATTTATTTTTATTTTTTTTTAAGTCAGGATCTTACTCTGTAGCCCAGGCTGGCCTCAAACTCATGATGATCCTCCTACTTGAGTGCTGGTTTGATCAAAGGTGTGTGCCACCACACTGGGTAAGCCATATTTGTTTTAACTTGTAATACACTTAGTGGCATCATGGGGAAAGCAGAGCCTGTGTGCTCCTCTGCTCTCTTACCACAGAAGTCTTACGAGAGACTTGTAAGACACCCCAAAGTGAGGGGGTCTTCCCATCAAGTGAGCATCTCTGCAGGAGACAACATCCACCTCACTGTTTTAAGAGTCTGAACCCATAGGACTGTCACCATGGGTACCAGTCCCAAGCCCCAGGTGGGAACTAGTGTAGGGCAGGAGAGGGCACGGAGATTCTCTGCCCTGCAGACATGTCACCCAGCAGGGATGTGCCGTGTTCAGCTCCCTGGAAGCTTCCCAGACCTGTCCTCTGAGGCTCGTGGAAGCATGGACATCCATGTGGAAATGTGACTGGGGCAAGCGAGAGCAAGTCCCCCTTTCCTGCCACTCTGAGCAGCCTTCCTCCTTCCAGGGTGAGGCAGGATCCCTCTGGAATAGGGAAGGTGAGAGAATTTCTGTGTGGTCAGTGAGTCAAACAGGCAGGAGAAGCTGGGTGTGGTGGCACATCCTGTAATCCTGGCATCTGGAGGGCGAGGCAAGAGAATGGCAAGTCCCAGAGCAGCCACAGTTACATAATGAGTTCTAGGTCAGCCTAGGCTACATATGAGATCTTGTCTCAAAAAAGAGGGCCAAAGAGATCAGAGCTCCTTATGTCCACCTTGGGAAAAGAAATGCTGTTTTCCCTGGGGAAGGCGTTATGAGCCAATAACTGTGCTTGAAGACCAAAAACACACATGCAACATAGCACAAGCTGAGAAAACCCAGGGCAAAACAGGGCCCTACTCTACCCAAATCCACCTACAGTCTGATTTTTTTTTTTTTTTTTGGTTTTTCGAGGTAGGGTCTCGCTCTAGCCCAGGCTGACCTGGAATTCACTCTGTAGTCTCAGGCTGGCCTTGAACTCACGGCGATCCTCCTACCTCTGCCTCCCGAGTGCTGGGATTAAAGGCATGAGCCACCACGCCCGGCCAGTCTGATTTTTAAAGTTCTATTGACACACAACCAACTCCATTTGTTTGCTTATGTCTGTGGCCAATTGTATTATGTAAATGGTTTATGCACAGGGTTCAGTAAAGTTGCAGCAGAGTCCATATGGCCTTCATATCCTAAAACATTTGCCTCTGATCTACATTTTTTAAAAATGGGGATCCAATTTGAAGGGGTAGAAAGAACAACAGAAAACTTTTTTTGTTGTTTTTTGAAGTAGGATCTAGCTCTAGCTCAGGCTCACCTGGAATTCACTATGTAGTCACAGCCAGGCTCCGAACTCACGTTGACCCTCCTACCTCTGCCTCCTGAGTGCTGGGATTAAAGACATGTGCCACCACACCCAGCTGAGAAAATGTTTTTGAATGACAAAGTAAGTATCTTTCAGATTTGATGATACAGGCTTCATCATTAGTAAGCTAACTGCTCTGAGTTGGTTCCAGAAGGTTCCTTCCTCAAGTACATGCCTCCCTCCTTCCCTTATATTCAAGGCCTCACACTAAACTGTGATTCATAGGAAAAGATCTAGGGCAGGATTGGAAGGCTTCGGGGTCGAAGGGCACAGAGCCTTCTCCCCTGTGCCGTCACCTGGCCAGTCAGGGACAAGCTCTGGTGGACAGAAGAGGAACCAGGGTGTGGGAGAGGATCCAGTCATTCTGTCTTCGTGTCTCTTGAGGAGAAGCAGTTGCTACCTGGCTGTTCTCAGCTGTTGGGCAGCTTCCTGTTCTAGGAGGTGTGGCTGAGGGTCTGCTCAAGCCCTTGGATTGGCAAAGGATGACCCCTCCCTCCTACAGACCAGCCTAGAAGGAAAGTAAGGCTCCATGCTTCTCCTTCATAGCTCCTAGCCGTGGTGTTCGACACCTTCAATGACATCGAGAAACGCAAGTTCAAGTCTTTGCTGCTGCATAAGCGAACTGCCATCCAGCATGCCTACCACCTGCTCGTCAGCCAACGGGTAGGGCCATGGGAGGGTCGGTCTTCATTCTCCCTTTTTGCCCAGAGTACCCCTAAGTATGGCAGGGTCAGCGATCCCCGAAGAGGCTGTCCTGCCCATAGAACATGCAGGCACCCTGGATTCTTGCGCTGGGCATTGGAGTGGCTAGGTTCTCCTGTTCTACCCACTGGCTTTCCTCCCCAGAGGCCTGCAGGCATCTCCTACAGGCAGTTTGAAGGCTTGATGCGCTTCTACAAGCCCCGGATGAGTGCTCGGGAGCGCTTCCTGACATTCAAGGCTTTGAATCAGAGCAACACACCTCTGCTCAGGTAAGCATGAAAGCCAGGGACAGGTGCGCTGCAGACAGGCCTGTGGGAGACAGGTTTTCATCACAGAGCTTCTCACATGGATTATATTCATCAGGCCAGCTCCACCTGTTTCAGACTGGTACATGCGCAGCCCAGCCCTGCTCAGAAGCACTGAGCTTGAGGTCTCTAGTGTGGCATTGGCTGGCGGGCACCAGAACCCTGTTCATTCCATCAGGCGCCAAGTGCCATGGAGGCCAGAGCCAGCCCCTCTGTTTGAGCTGAATTCACCCCCTGTGTACCCTAAGGGCCTCTGCTGAAAGAGACTAAGTGTCTGTCCCTCGAAGAACAATAGTGTCCAGGGGCAGGAACTGTCAGCCACTGTGAACTAAGCAGATTAGTCCTAGGCCCTCAAGAACAGGTGCTTGGGGTGCCACTGGCACTGAGTGCGGGGGTCCTGCTTGTGAGAGAGCGCCTGCTGGCATGTGGTGACTGTTCATTTACTTTGCTTGTGCCAGCCTGAAGGACTTCTATGATATCTATGAAATTGCTGCCCTCCAGTGGAAGGTGAGTGTCCCTGTGGAGCAGAGGGAGGGGCAGGTGCCTCTAGTGACAGCAGGGACCCATTGCGTGACACATGAGGCATGCTAGGTGGTGGTGGTGCACTGTGCTCACCCGGCAGGGTTCTCCATAGAGCCTGGTGAGCAGAGGGGAGACCTAGCCCCACCTTGGACTGGGCTCTCTGTTCCTGACCCTGCCTTTGTACTGTTGCCACCAGGCAAAGAAGAACAGAGAGCACTGGTTTGATGAGCTTCCGCGGACAGCCTTCCTCATCTTCAAAGGTGAGACTGCGGGGCAGTGAGTGGTAGGACTAGATTACCCCAGGTCAGGCATGGCACCACATGCTCTCCACACCCAGAAAGCTGAGGCAGCAGGATGGCACGGAAAAGATTATCCTAGGCTACAAAGTAAGACCCTGCTCCAGAGAATGAGAGGGAGAGAGGGAAAATTTCATTCAGATGCCAATGCTGTGTTACTTCCCTAAGTGTGACCCTTGAGGGCTAGGGTGCTTCAGGTGCTTGCATGCAAAGCCTGACTTCCCAGGACCCAGGTAAAGCCAGATGCACAAAGTGGAGCATGCATCTGCAATTTGTGACAGGAGGTCCTGGTGAGCCCATGCTCGTTCTCTCTCCCTCTTTCTCTCAAATACATTAAAAATATAAAAAATACTTTGTAATATTTAAACAATATTTTTATAAAAAGTGTGATCCTTGGGGTGGTGGGAGGGAAATGGCATGGTTTATTGTCTGTGCTGATGGAAGTTGTCAATAAAAATTAAGATGCCGTCCGTGGTGGCTCACGCCTTTCTCCCAGCACTCGGGAGGCAGAGGTGGGAGGATCACTGTGAGTTTGAGGCCAGCTGGGACTACTGAGTGAGTCCTAGGTTAACCTGGACTAGAGTGAGAGCCTACCTCAGAAAAAAAATTGAAAATAGGAGCCAGGTGTGATGGTGCAAGTCTATAATCCTAGCATTCAGGAGGCAAAAGTAGGTGGATCACCATGATTTTGTGGCCAGCCTGAGACTGTATAGTGAATTCCAGGTCAGCCAGGGCTATAAGAAGACCCTACCTGGAAAACCTAAATCACTAAATAAAATAAATAAATTTTTATAAAGAAAAATATTTTAAAAAAATAAAAAAGAGTAACCCTTGGCTCCCTCCCAGTTTTGAGGACCCTGTGGGGCATGGTTAGCCCCCAGGCACTCTCGTATGCAGTAAGCTTAAAGAGAAGATACTAGACTCTGCTTTGTGGTTTATACTGTAGCTAGCCCATCAGGTGCAACTGTTCCCCCATGTTCTTTAGAGGGTGATAATGCCTCAGACCCGCTGGGCAGCACGTTGCCTGGCCTCTGCTCAGAGCAGCCGTGGTTAGCGCATGTGGTCTGGAGTGGAGCAGTGGTATCTCTCGCTCAGTCCAGCCCTTCCTCCCCTACCGAGTACTGTGGCTGCCCATGCTCACAGAATGCGAGATAGGGGATGTGTTCTTGCCTGTGCACTTGCTCATGTTAACCTTTCTTCTCTTCCACCAGGAATCAATATCCTTGTACAGTCCAAGGCCTTCCAATATTTCATGTGTAAGTGTGGGCCATCATGCTCTGGGCTCCTGTCCTCCTCAGTCCTTCGCTCGTGTAGAAGGGGGAGAGGCAAGAAATCAGAAAATGCCTAGCATGGAGCAGGGGATAGGGTGGCCTATCATGGACTCTCGTTTGTGTGAGGCCATGGGTTCCATCTCCAGCACCCCGAGGCTTCAACATGTGTGGAAGCAGAACAGTTGTGTGCCCAGCACCAGTGTCTGTCGTCATTTTCTTGTGGTGACTCCCTGGTTATCTGGACCCTCCCTCCCACTCCAAGGCCCCGTGACTGCCTCAGTGTACACGTTCCTGTTCGTCCCTGCCTCGCCTCGTGCGGTGGTGGATTGAGACAGCAGGGCTGTCGGGCTCTGTCTTGGTTTTGCTTTTCCCCCTACTTTCTTCCCATCATTTTCCAGTTACATCTGGAGTTGTGGGATCTGATGGGGTAGCCATAGCCACACGTGGCTATTTACATTTAAGCTAATCGAAAACAAAAATACATCTGGGCCTGGGGTGGTGGTACACACTTTTAATCTTAGCCCTTGGGAGGCAGAAGTAGGATCTCTGTGAGTTTGAGGCCACCCTGAGACTACATAGTGAGTTCCAGGTCAGCCAGGGCTAGAGCGAGACCCTACCTCGAAAAGCCAAAAAAAAAAAAAGGTAGCTAGGCATGGTATGGCTCATGCTTACAATCCCAGTACTCACACACACACACTAAATTGAAAAAAAAAAAAAAAAAAGCAGGGTTTGGTGGTGCGCATCTTTAATCCCAGCACTTGGGAGGCAGAGGTAGGATGATCACCATGAGTTCGAGGCCAGCCTGAGACTACACAGTGAATTCCAGGTCAGCCTGGGCTAGAGCGAGACCTACCTTGAAAAACCAAAAAATAAAGTAATCCAAAAAATTAAAAGAACTAGGCATGGTACACACCTGCAATTCCAGCACTTGTGAGGTGGCGACAGGAAGATCAGGTCAAGACCAGTCTCAGCTACAGAGTAAGTTTAAGGTCAGCTGTTTCTGCCCCACGCTGTCTCAAATAAACAGAAAAATAAAAATAAACTATCAACATACATAAAGCTAGACGTAGTGGCTGAGTCTGGAGAATTGCCACAAGTTTGGTGCTGTCCCGGGCTACATACTGTGTAGTATGCAGAGATGGTCTGCATCTCTTTCTGTTGGTGGTGGTGTGAGGCTTTGTCACTGGATCGAGGTCTACTGAGCCAGTCTGCTGTTGACCATCATGTCCTGTAAATAGTACGACCATGACTAGGCTTTGGCATAGAGCTTCTCTGGCTCCTGGAAGCCAGAATGTCAATGAGAAGCTCTGCGTGTGCAGTGTTCCTGAGTAGTTCATGAGGTCATTTTAAAGTCAGATGCCTGGGAAGAGGAAATGCTTTCGAGGTTTTTATGCTGTCCAGCTTTTATGCCATCTGAGCCCCTCACCTGAAACCTGGGGTGACAGAAATGGGGCTTTAATGATTTCTGACTGCTTTCTGAGGAAACCCCTGGTTGATCCTGCTTCATAGTAAGAATGCTGAGGAGAAGGAAACACCCCACTAGATGGCTGTGTGGCACAGTCCTGCTAGGTGAACACTCAGGGGCTCCACAGGTGGCACTTGTAGGTTGTCAGGCCTGCCCATCAGACTCCTTCTATATCCTGTCTCCTTGTCTCTTCCAGACTTGGTGGTGGCCATCAACGGAGTGTGGATCCTTGTGGAGACATTCATGCTGAAAGGTGAATGAACCCCAGCCTGGCCTGGCCTCGCCCTGCTCAGCACTCCCAGCTCATCCTGAACTGCTGCCTCTCTGTCTTGCAGGGGGGAACTTCTTCTCCAAGCACGTGCCCTGGAGTTACCTGGTCTTTCTCACCAGTAAGTGCGGGATGTGGTTTCTCTGGGCTGCTTGCTTAAACGCAGCAGGGAGCACTTTGGCTTTAACATCTAATGGCGCTTCCCTACCACAGAACCTTAAAGGTCCCCATCTCAAGGATTAGAGATTTCGTCTGACTGCCTTGCCCTATTTGACTGCCCATAGTTCTCACTGCCTTCCAGAGCAAGCCAAGCCCAGTATGGCAGCCCACCTAACCGCATGCGGCCTATAGTTCTCACTGCCTTCCAGAGCAAGCCAGGCCCAGTATGGCCGGCCCATCTAACGGCATGTGGCCTTCAGCTGACCCATCAGCCTCAGCTCTGGCTGGTCTGCTGCCCTTGCTCTAAGCAGAGGAGAGGGAGGGTAAGGAACAGCTGCTGACCACCTCCTCCTGTCACAGTCTATGGGGTGGAGCTCTTCCTGAAGGTGGCTGGCCTGGGCCCTGTGGAGTACCTGTCCTCTGGATGGAACCTGTAAGTGGACCGTGTGGTTACCTGGGGCCCACTTCCTGCCCATACCCAGCAGCCAGGCAGTTCTGAAGACACCATGGGAAGCTCTGAGGGCAGCCATAGCCTTCCTGTCTCAGGCTGTTCTGCTTGTGGGTCGACACCTCCCAGGGGCTGGACTCTTATCTGAAGCTTTGGGGTGACTCATATCAGCTCACAGAAGGGCCCCCCCTTGGTTGACATCAGAGTATAGCAGAACAGGTGTGGAGGTACACAAGTATAATCCCAGCAGAAGAGCAGGAGCTTCCTGGCAGCAAAGCAAGTTCAAGGGGAGCCTGAGCTCCAAGACACCTGTCTCAAAATGAAAACAAACAAACCATGTGGCCTTGCTGGCTCTGAAGGTCACTTTCCCCCTGTTAACTTACCTGTACAGTCACGCTGCACTCATGAGGCCGGAGTAAAGCCAGTGACTGAGCAGAGGTTGGGCTAGGAGGAAATCCAGGAGCAGTGGGCATCCCGTCCATCCCAGCTGCCCAGGAGGAGAAATGGGAGAGGCAGCTGAGCCCAGGTGCTTGGAGCCTGCCTTGGCAACACAGCGAGCCCCTCTCCCCCATCTCAAAAAAACAACACAGCAAGCCTTCCCATCTCAAAAAACAAGTGGGCTGGAAATGTATCTGGGAGGCACTTGTCTAGTAGTTGAGGCCTTGGGTCTCATCTCTGGCCATGCACAGAACAGTGAGGACGTGCATCTGCTTTGTGTGTCTGGAGGAGGAATTTCATAGGAACTCCTGCACTCTGCCCTTAATTCTTAGGCTTGGACAGGCTCCTGGGTCTCCAGTTTTCTAGGGTCATCTTGGACTGAGGCTTCTGCCCTCTGTCATTAGACTAGCACATGCCCCAACATTTATGCTCTGGGGTCAGCGCTCTGGGGCTGGTGCCCAGACCTGTGCTGTCCCTGGACCCAGTCAGCTGGCCTTTAGGGAGGCCCCAGGGTGACAGGTGGATTCTGAGATGGCACAGTGGGCAGTGAAAGGAGGCTGGGGGTTCACTGATAGATGGTGGCTTCTTCCCCACCCCCAGGTTCGACTTTTCTGTCACAGCGTTTGCCTTCCTGGGACTGCTGGCTCTGGCCCTCAACATGGAACCCTTCTATTTCATCGTGGTCCTACGTCCTCTCCAGCTGCTAAGGTGACCTGTGGGGCTAGGATGGGATAGGGAACCCCAAGATTGGCCAGGAGACTTAAAAACTAGTTACAGGTATTACACTCCAGTGGAAGTGGCACAGGCAGGGTCACCATCTGTACTACAGGCACCTGATGTCCCCGCTTAGTGGAACAGTCCTGCCTATAGCCTGAAATAAGGGACAGGAAGGATGGCCGAGGTCCTTCATGCTTGCCTTGTTTGGCCTCTGGTCTAGAGTACCCTCCCATGGGTGTCCCCATTTTGGGGGGCCTTATGATTCAGATTTGCCAAGGCTGCCCGTGCTGTCCCCCATGTCCCTTTCTTCCCTCTTTCCTGGATAGGAGCTTAGAAGGCTATCTCAGGCCAGCTGGCTATTGCCACGCCACCATGTCTACGTGGTGCAGGTGTCTGTCTCTCCTCCTGGGTCCGTCATACCATCTGAGCTGCCTGCTTTGTGTTATGAAGAGGCTGGCATAGAGCGCCATGGCTCCCTAGAGGGTCTCGGTGTACCCCGCTATCCTGGGACTGTCACCATCCTATACCATGGTGTATGAGCTTCTAGGGAAGCAGGCTCAGCTGTAGGAGGCCCCTCATGCCCCTCATCACATGAAGGTGGAAGGTGGCCTGCAGCCACTCCCTGGTACCTGATGTCTAAGTGCCACTCCGTTCCTCTGCTCAGGTTGTTTAAACTCAAGAAGCGCTACCGCAATGTGCTGGACACCATGTTTGAGCTGCTGCCGCGGATGGCCAGGTACTGCCTGCCTCTCAGCCCACAGGTCCAGGCAGAGTGAGGCTTCTCTAGGGGTCCAGGGATAGCAGGGGTCTGGAGGGTCTTCAAGGAGATTGAATCTGGACCATGCAGGTCCCCTTGGTAGCACTGGCTGCCTGAACTGTTCAGTGGGGAGGGTGGGAGATGTCAACTCACTTACCGCCTGTGTCTGCGTTCACAGGTAAGGGGTCACCTGTGAGCCTACCTTCACAGGTAAGGGGTGCATCTCTGCTCAAGGGGCCTCTGTCCCTAGACTCTTGAACCAAGCCGTTTCTGCCCCAGCCATGAGCTACGCGGCCCCTCCCCTGCAGGCACACTCCAGTGATCACCTGGCCAAGGCTAGGGGCATGCCTCCCGCAGTCAGCGCCAGGGTCTGTGGACGCTGCAGCCACCACTGCCCCCACCTGCCCTGACTGCCCTGTCCCTCTGCCTCCCCAGCCTTGGCCTCACGCTGCTCACCTTCTACTACTCCTTCGCCATTGTGGGCATGGAGTTCTTCTGCAGGCGACTCTACCCCAACTGCTGCAAGTGAGTAGCCTCTCCCAGCGCAGCTCCCTCGGGACCAGGGCTAGGTGCACCGGGAGCCAATGTCCCGGACCCCTAGCAGTGCTCCAGCCTTCATCAGTGCACCCTTTCCCAAAACCAGAGTGCCCCTCCAGGAGAGGATATGACCTAGCATGACTGCGACAACACAGCAGGAAGGTGTGGGGGTGGAGAGGCGGGGCCTCCCTTCACCTCCCCTTCCCCAGCCTCTGCAGGACACCCTCCACACACTCACTGTCCTGATAAAGTGACAGTCTCTGCTGGCCTCTGGGGGTGTCAGGTTGAGCACAACACTAGAACCATAGCAGTGGGTCGTATACCTTAGAGGACACTTCCTCAAGCACACATACATTTCTGACCACCAAAACCAGGCTGAGGCTTGGGTCGGGGCCTTCAAGCAAACCCCCTTGTGGTGTAGGTGTTCAACTTTTAGAAACAACGGCACAGATTTTAACAAAACAGCATAAAGCAGGAACAAGGCAAATGGTCTCCTGAATGTAGGGCTCACCAGGTCAAAGCCAGGACATGTGAGCAATGCATTAGAGAAGCCTGGAACGGCTTCCCAGCATAGAGACAGCAGAGTTGGCCAGGCCTCTCACCACCTCCCCAACCATCTTGCCAGTGATTTTGGGCAGGGCGAGATCCAGGTGGCCAGGTCTCACTTCGCTTGCTTGTCTCCTGGGGAGGTGGCCGGACATCCTGTGACCCTCCTCTGCCCTTGTCTCCCTGCCAGCACCAGCACAGTAGCTGACGCCTACCGCTGGATCAACCACACTGTAGGCAACAAGACCGTGGTGGAGGAGGGCTACTACTATCTCAATAACTTTGACAACATCCTCAACAGCTTTGGTGAGTGGAGCCACAGCTCCTGGCCTCACTACCTTGACCCTGCAGGACCTAGAGGTGACTCTGCAAGCGTGAGGCCTCCCTCTCTGTCCTTGCCACCACAGTGCTGCCCCCAGCTCAGGCTATAGTGTTCCACTGTGCTCTCCAGTTTCACAGAAAAGCCTGGGGGTGGATGGAAAAGTGACTTCTGAGCCCCTCCTGACCCCAGATCTACCCAGTAAGTCCTAGATGTCCTCTCCTCACATCAGCCAGCCTTGTCACTCCTGGGCTGCTGAGGCACAGGGCATGCCCTCTTGGGAACAGACTATGGTGGCAGGACTCCCTGTAGAGCAGGTTCTCAGGGATGTCAGGATATACACTGCCCTGGAAAGGTGGGGAGAGACCCCTCACATTGACCTAAAGAGCTTCTCCCTCCTTCCACAGTGACCTTGTTTGAGCTCACCGTTGTCAACAATTGGTACATCATCATGGTAAGCTCCCTCCATCCCTGGCCTCTCACAGGATGGAGTGCATTTCCCCTCCTGTCCCTAAAGGGTGTGGGGTCCTGTGAGAGGTACCACTATCTTCCCAATTCCCTGTGCACCCAACAGCCAGAGATGGCATCAGCCTGCATCTCTGATGCCTGATA